>JAOXYF010000020.1:3023099-3039490 GCA_028565775.1 Sternarchorhynchus goeldii | reverse complement strand
TATAGCATGCATTTATAACTAAATTTGTTTTTTTGTGGGTTTTTATTTTACATTTTCTAGTCTATGCGAATCATATTGTCCAGTAGGCTACAAACTTCCCATGTAATTATTGATATCAAACTCACCAATAATCAAATAACAATCAAATTGATGTCAGTTCAGTTAAATTTTATCATAGTAATTATACCAATACAACACTATCATTATCGCAGTGTTGCACAGTGTAATGAAACACTGCCTAAAAACAAAAAACTCAGGAACAGCGACAATGGACAGAAACAGAGACAGTAAGTAAGTAGAATATGTGTGGAAGTTAGAACTGAAGCACAGACTATGGTAGCAAATAAAGATTGTCCTTGAGCAATATGTGTTCGTATGTATATGTGTGTGTGTGTGTGTGTGTGTGTGTGTTTGAGAGAGAAGGAGACCTAATGTCATTTTCATGAAATTAGGTGGCCTAAAAAATATATTAAAATATATGTATATTTCTTCAAGCCTCCTAATGTCATTAAAAAAATTTTCTTTCTTTTTTATTATTCCAAGGTTGAAAGTAACTGACTTAACATTAGTCCAGCACCCTCTGTCCCATGAGATATAAAACCCCGTTTTTATGATAACCTTCTCGCACTCTTGGCCACTGTCCTACATGGAGCGGCGGCTGTCGGAGAGTTGGCCTGCCGTTCCCAACTCGGCGGGCCTTTTAGGTGACTGTGTACCCCTGGCCTTCAGCGTGCTAGGATTCTGAGAGACACGGGGAATCTGAAATGTGGCTTGTTCAGCCGAAGGCCAACAGATGGACGTCTGTAAAATCAGTTGTGTTGGCACCTCGCAGGGAATCAAATGCTTACACACCTACATAAATGTCTGCCCAGCAGGAAAAGGCATTTGTCAGCATCCAACTGCTGCGCTACAGGTGTTATGGAAAGAACTTTTTTAAAATAAGTTTTATAGGTTCACACCTTAAAGATTTACTCCTCGTATATAGACAGAAAGACGCAGCGATGCGGCTACAGATACACACGTAGCTACAGTGGAGTTGTGAGCCATAGATCTACATTAGCAAACAATCAGTAAGCTGTTGTTGTCAAAGGAAAACCTTGTATCTCTGAAAATACATCTTTATAGGATATATATAAGAAAAACATTCTTAAACATTCTTAACAAACAAACTTAAATGACAACTGAAAATCTTTTATGACCTTTTTTATCAGTCTACTCATTTTATCAGCCTACTCGGCCCACAATGTAATCGCCAGCTGACGTTTTTATGTGGTGTAAATAAATAAAACCTGTTAAAAACGTTTTAGAGTTATAAGTGTTGACAGATTTAGGGAATGTGCCCTGCAGTCATACAGATGCATGAAGTGTCGTTTAAGATGGCACTAATTTAATCAGAGTAATTCTTTGATTCACAAAGAAGCGCGCTGAACTCTGTTGCACCTAAACTAATCATTCGTTACCTCCCTGTCGTGTGCGTCTGTTATCAGTGTGCTAGCGGGTCCCGTACAGCGCTGACATGTGTCAGTGCATTTGACTATGAAATGTACAAAGCATCTGGTTAGTGTGCTAAACGTCATGTGATTAACGGGAGCCTAATGGGTATTAAATGACCGTTGCAAATTAGGAATTAACAACAGTAGGAACTATCGGCTAAAATCAGCTTCTGATCTTATTCACATCTGGTACCAAAAGTTCTGTAAAAGCGATGCTATCGCTGGAGCCAAAACATGTTCAAATACCAGTGTGAATTTGTGTTTGAGAAATGACTCTAGTGGGTGGCTAGCGCTCCTGAACTGCTTTGTAGGCCATGGTATGTGCCCTGTTTTAGTAAATCAAGTCAAAATAATTTCGTACCACTTTGATGTTGTATTGCTTCTCTTAATTACATTGCTGAGAATTGTTGGTTATTAACAAAGATATACAGTTATTGCAGTAATTCGTTCTTTTAAAAAGGCTTATTTGAAAAGATAAAAGAACCTCATAAAAACGGATATACACTCACGAATGATTAACGCAAGCTTACAGTAAACATTTGCAGAACGCTTAGTAACACGAAGATTTTACACGTTGTGCGATTTTAAATCAAGATGGTTGCGTGGTGGGCCAAGGCCGCCAGTGTTGTTCAGTCGTCAGAGAGAATTTGCCCACGCTGCTGTGTGCTGAGCAGTGTAACGACTGCACCTTATTTCTCGTGTGGTTACTGCTTACATTCATTATATAAACGGGCCTTAACAATTATCTGTCATTAGGACATGCTAATGTTGCTAATTTGAAAAAAAAAATAAAATGCGTGGTTGTCACGGTCAGCTGGGTGTCGCCTTGTCACGGCGCAGAACGAGCTGCAGCGCATTAGGAAACACGTGTATGATTTAATACTTTCACACCATTCGTTGAGACTCTGTAATGCAGAATACAGCGTTGAGGATTTTGTTCGTCTATTTTTTTCTCAAAGGAATGTCCGCTTTTTGCGCAGTGCCAGACTATGAGATTCGTCATGCGTTGAGGTTCTGGGAACACATTTGTCTTCTAGTTTTTCTTTAGGAAACACCATACGTGACAAGAGCGAAGATGCCTAATAAAAACGTTAAAAAGAGTGTGAATCTGACATCATACTCTATAAATGAGGGAATTGCTTCCATAAAACGGAGGACTCCTCTATCATGTATAGCATTCGAACTTTTAAAGGTTTGCAACTAACACCGGAAATATAACAATAAAATTGGCAGCGTCGTTGTTTTTTTGCTCCAGCAAAGGAAGAATAAATTAAAAACAATTCCAAAGCCGTTTCTTTGCGTAAATCTGCCGTTCCCACGCTCGATGACAACGAAATGTCGGTTTTAGTAGCCACTTCTGACATTTCATCGCTTTGCTCCCATCACAGCCTCATCATGCGCCGGTTAAACAGCCTGCCAGATTCACTCTTTCATAGACAGGCACGCACGCACGTAACGGAGCAGTACTGAACGGCTCGTGCGTGCGAGCAGCGCCGACTCGCTATACAGAGGCCAAGGCGGTACACCAGCAAAGAGACTCCGTGAAAAAGGCAGCGGACGTCCAGCGTTAAGGTCAGTCGCTTGCCTCGCGCTGTGACCGGTCTTGGTAGACTTCGGTAACTAAGCTAGTTGTGCTTTGCCTTAAATTCCAGTCATCGTTGTCCGTAAGCTTGAATGAAGTGGCAGTTAAGAGGTAGAAGGGGCCCTGCTGTAGCATACCCTAAAACGTCTCGTCCCTTTTGGTGATCCGTCATCACAGGGAAGGTAATTTATGAGTTCCTAATCGCGGGCACTTTAGACCAACAGCTCTTGCGGTGGGGCCCTTTGAGATAAAGAGCTCTTTGATCTGCCTGTATCTCGTGCGAATCTCGAGGAGCAGAGAATACCTGGTGCTGGGGAGAAGCACAGCTGACAAACTTTACTACAAGGTATAAACTGAGCTTGTTTTTTGAAGAATGATTACCCCCTTCACTTTTACAAGAACATTTAAAAGAAACACGATTCTTAAAGATCTTTACATTTTCTGCGCTTCTGCTGTCTGAAAAAATACTATTGGTAGAGACCATTCTTAAAAGCTTGCTTTTCTTTTAATTTTTTGTTGTTTTATTACTACAGCCCTGCTCTGTTTAAATGTCAAACGCATGAAAACGTGAATACCGTTTGGCATGTGTCGGTTGCCCACAGATAATAACAATTATGTACAACGTAAATATATTCAAAGTTTTTATCGTGTGTCTCTCCCGTTCAGATATCATTAGCGTAAATCAGTGATTTGAAAATAAAAGCTCTGCCACAGTGCAGTGTAGTCGGATTTTTTCAGTAACAAGTTTCATACCTGAGTTTGAGTTTAATCATCCCTTTATATAAGTTAGTGAGTACATGGAAAACCTATACTGAATTTTTTTAAAGCATTAAAAATGCTTTTGAATAAAAAGGTTTAGTAGTCTTGAGCATAGTTTCAATTAGTTGGCCACACAATTAGATCGTTATTTAAGTGGAAGTCAACAAAAGGCCTTTTTTGGCATTTGTTTCAGGGCTATAAATCACTGAGTAAACTGAGTAAACCATTTTTGATGTACTAAATAATGCCTGGTTTTTTAGACTTAGATAACAGAAAGTGTCTTTATGGATTTTGTAAATCGGTGGATTTAACTCCATTCGGTTGTGTTTAAATAATTTTGCTACAAACTTTTTACAAATTTTGCTTTTTTATATAAATGTTTTAATATTCCAGCCACATCAATATAACGACTTTCATTTTATACTTCGAAGGAACATCTTCAAAGACGTTTTAACGATTTGTAACCTCCGGCAATCACGCCCTCAGCGGCATGCGCGCGACGCTTCGTTTGTAAGAAACCGCTGTTTCAACCTCGTGTTGCGAATAGAAAAACGAAGTGTGAGAGTAGTGTGTGAAAGTAGTGTGTGAGAGTAGGGCCGGAACACTGTCGAAATTTGAGACTAATTGCGTCGCCTGAGACCAGACACGGAGGTTCGGAAGAAGAACTCGGCGCGAGAGCCGTGATGATGGACGTGCAGCGGCCACTGTGAGACACCCTTTCTCGCTTGCATTATAGATTAGCGCTATGAAAGTGTGACGCAGGTTAAGGTTCCACTGTCAAATGTTCATTTTTATGCTGTTATCTTTATTTTAAATGTTGTGGCTGTAATAGTTATTTTTTTACTCTTACCTGAAGTTTGGCCTGTTACTCTGTTGATGCGTTCTAACCTTGTCGTAACCTTTATGTGAACTGGATAATTGATTTAGTTTATTCAGTTTAGAGTTTTGTTTCAGAATGGCAAAATATAGTTGATTAACTCATTTTGGAGCAGTATATTATATAAATGTAGTGCAGTCGCGGCATTTTAATCAATGTGTTTTTGATTCCATGTATTTTACGGTGTTTGTAAATTAAGCTTCAAACTGATCTTTTATGTTCGTTGATATCACAGACGCAAACAGTTTGACCGTTCCACGTTCTAATGTACACTTTGTACTGTACAAAAATATAGAAGTAATATTTTATTGTCTATTTTGGCCACTACATATTTTTCCAAATTGCAATTTTTTTATTGGATGCAGTGAGAGGCAGTTTTGGCCATGCATAAATCAATAATTAATAGTTAATAGAATAATAGAATAATTAATAGAAACTAAATATAATAATTTTACTAATGTATCTGTTGCATGTGTAATTTCTGTACAGGAGCCCATAACCATAAAATTTATATTTGTTTACTTTAAACCTCAATACAGTTGAACACAGGCACTCTGATGATGATTATGAAATTCCAACCTTGCAAAGATCTGACATTCTCCTTGATAAAAAATATTTTCTACATATAATGCACTATTTTCCATTTTAAATGGGGAATCACTGTTAACGATCCTAATTCATTTGAGATGAAACTTGCTCTGTTACTGGAAGACTAAGCCCAAAGAGAAAAAAGTTATGAAAGGGTGATTTTAGTAATGATTTCATCAAGCTCATGCCTAGAGATAAGCCTGTTTAGTACTGTGAGCTTGTGATGAAATGCCAGGCCAGGACAAATTGGAGGGATATGTCACACAATGCTGGAATGATTTTCCAACCCGCAACACCCACCGAGTCCAGCAGGTGGGCCATAACTAAACAATGCCAGTCAGTCTCCGGGCACATGTGCTTGGGTCTCGCCTGGAACCAAACGTCATCCGGGCACCACCCCAGTTCTTTTCCTCGTTACCATCTGGATTTGCATACGAAAAGGCAGAGGCCTTTGCCGCATACGAAGGCGCATACGATCAGGATTGCGATATGTTATACTCTTGGAAATATCGTTGCGGGGGAGATTTGACACCTGGACTGTGTATCTCCACTCCACAGGAACCCAAGGTGGTATGTTGCGGGTTCTGTCGAGACCCTGATAGTGTGTAGAACTCCGATCCAGACAGTGTTGGCTGTGCCACGGGAATTCGACACATATGAGTGGTGTATCTAGCTGTGGAATATACATATTCGTTATTTAATAGACTTTGGGTTTAGTTATGAACTTCATTGGAATCCTTGTAGTACTGACTGTATGGACCATGTTTCGATATAGAATTAATGATGTTGTCCATTTGGCATGTCCCTCTGGTTCAGAGTTTTAACAGAAACCAGTTTTGACACAAAGGTTTTTTTTACTCCAACATGTAACAGATACTTCGACAGCAGATTTTTCTTTAGTGTCAGTGTACCACGAAGCAAAAAGGGTTGGGGTTGGGGTTACGGTTAGGGTTAGTGGAGATGAATGGGAATTTTGAGAAACTGAAATAACATTTGAACAGTTAGTCTAATTATAAGCAGCAATGTCTATTTAGACATAAAACATGTTTAACATTTGCAATTATAGACCAAACTGTTCATGTTCCAAGCACTCCTTGGCCAATGAGATCAGACATATATTAAATGAAAACAGACATATATTAAATGAGATCAGACATATATTAAATCTGTTGGGTCACTCCCATTATTCATACAAACACTCATCTAAAGTCACGTGCAGTGCACTGGACCATATTTGGTTAAAATCTTCCACGTCTGCCGCACAGTGTTAAGAAGTGTGGATATCATTATTAACCGTGGGCTCCCATTGTAAATTTATACCTTAGATGTGACTTAAACCAAAGCATTGAGAATTGCTCTTGAGAATCTTAATCAACTGTTTGCCATAGTGAGTCTGAAAAGCAAATCAAATCTAGAAAATGTTTGTTCTTGTTCCGAATGTTCAAGGACGGTTGATTCGAGATTTACTTTCTCTACTGCAACTGCAGATGCAGAACTGTTGACCGCTGTTTACCTGGGATTCCAGTTCAACTAATGCGTCACTGGATGAAGACACTTAACTGCTAACAATAGACTGATAGGAGGCCTGCCCTTTATATTATGCGGTGTTTGTTTCAGTGTTAAGAACATGTGTCCAGCATTGCATGGTAAAATTTGAGAGTGTTACACTCACATTAGAACATGGTGTACATTACATCATGTGCTTTACAGCACACATACGATACAGAGGGGCTTTCTGCATCTCTTTCCGGTAGAGCAGAACAGCTGCTCTGTCGGCCTCTCTTTTAATGAGAAAATCACATTGATGAATGCTCTATATCATCCCAAGAACAGCCTTTGTTTTCTGAGAGGTTTTTTATGTTTTGTTTGGTTTGCAAACGTCTACAGGGTTTTTGCTGCAAATTTGAGTGCTCTTTTTATGCGTTAAACTCCCACTGTAGGGCAAGATTGCACTCATGACCAGGTATAGCTGTACAGATATGTGATGATCACATTTCAGCTTTTTGCTACTGTACTTAACTTATGACCAGATTTAGCTGTACTGAAGTTATGTGATTATCACATTTCTACTGTTCTACTGCTACAGTATTTAACTGCGTGAGGTGACTTCTGCTGAAGATTGTTATTTGTAGAGGTCGGTTAAGGTTTATGTTATTTTGAAATAATCCCATGTGAAAGTCTAGCCGCCTATCAAACCCCTATGAGGACTGTATCTGCGGTGTGGTGTCATTGATAGATTACAATCAGTGCAACCCAGTATAAATGCCGGGAGTGTTCTTTCACATTCCTGGGTCTCATGCATCTCGGTGTCTTCTGGACAGCCCTGTATCTGTTAGTACTCAGGCTACATGCTGATTACCCTTGGTGGCTCCAAAGGTTTTCGTCATTATACGTTTATAGACTGCCCCGCTCAAGGACAAAAGGTCGATCTTTGAAGTGTTTGTGGTCCTGCCTCTGCCCCAAACAACGGATGGCTTGTTTAGCACCGGTAGCGTCGTGTTAACATTTACGATCTGGAAATGTTTCTGTAAGTCCATATCATAACCCCAGGAGCCTTCAACACCATAGCAATGAGGCGTTAATCCCCCTTAAAAGATTCAGTTGCACAAATTCACATTTGGAAAAAATAAATAAATAAAAATACAGGATTAAGTACCACCCCTCGATGGGCCAAAAGCACCCAGGAAGTAGTAAGCATATCATATTTTTATATCTGGACTGAAATCAAACCTCAAATCTAACAGGGTCATTGCCTATTCCGGAGATCTCAAAGGAAAAATATTATTACATAACCTGAAAAACGTCCTGTTTGGTGGTCAGTCGAATCGAAGAACTTTAAACCATCTCATGCGTGAATACCTCTGGTTCTCCCTTTATCAAAACATCATGTGCTTTTGTGCCAGCAGGGGTGTGAGTGGAGAAGGTTGGAAAGCATCGGGGGTTTCTGCCCGTGTTTTGATTGAGAGTAGCGTGTGGCACATTTAGATAGTATGCGAACGCATTAATCAGAAGGAGAGGAACAGACGGGCTCAGGCGAACAGGCACTGGCGCGAGGCTTACCGTGCTCTCCTCTCCACCAAGAGCATGCTTTCGGATTAGATTCTGTGAAGCTATGCGCTCCGATATATCCCCTCAAACACAGGCTGCATTCATGGTCATGGTTCAGTTTAAGAAGTGACTTCTATCTCGTAACCGTCACCGATGCCTAGTTTTCGATAAGCGTTTTACTTTTCCCAGATTTTTGTCGTTGACTGTCATTTTTGGATGTTTGGATTTTATTTTTTGCTGTTAATTTGCTTTTTTCATTCTATAAGATATGCAAAATAGCTACTTATGTTCTTACGAATGAGTGCAGAGAACATGTACATCTCAAACGTTCGGTTTTGAACAAAAATCAACAAAATGAGTCAAAGAGAAATATTTATTAGAAGTTCATCAGTAGTTGTGACATTTAAATATCTTTTAGTAGTTGTGTAATTGTGATTATTTTGTTGTGACATTGTGTACCTGCTACATATGTATCCTGTGCACCTTCATCTTTTCCCTCACTTCGATTGACAACGAGACTGTCTTTCTACAGTGCGGGTTCAGGCGATAAGCTTGACAAGAAGACACTTCCTATTGGTGGAGCCTTGAGCGGGGTGGGTCAGAACCTGCTGTTGAGTCCAGCTGGACTACAGTTAGCTCAGCTCCAGGCTCAACTCACTCTGCACCGTCTCAAACTTGCCCAGACCAGCAACACTGCCGCCACTGTCCTCAATCAGGTCCTGTCCAATGTGGCCATGTCCCAGCCGTTGTTTAACCAACTCAGGGGCTCCAGTGTGGCTCCAGCTCATGGAAGAAGCTTCCCTCCCGCACCTATAACCTTCCCCCCTCCCACGCCCGGCCTGGGCACCCTGGTAGGAGGTGGGTTCGCACACAGCCACGCAGGGATCAGGCCGAATCACTACGGAGGAGGCGGGACCACAAACCAAAGCGCCAACCTGCACGCAGATTACGGGAAAAAATCTGTCTCGTATCAGGCAGACGCTGACCGCCGTGCGCAGTTTGGGTTTCCGGGCGGGACTGGAGCCAAAGTTGGAGACGTGGGGCAGTTTGGAGGGGCTGCGGTGCCATCCAAAAACAGCGGCCATAGAGACGTTTACCCCTCCGAAGGGCAGCAAAGGGGGTTTGGAGGGTGCAGCGGGGAGCAGATCAAAGAGTCCAACCAAAAAGAGCAGTGGAAACCTCCACCCAGCTTTCCCATCTCAGGTAAACTGGACATGGGTGTTGGGGCCCCTGGCAGCCCCTGGACCTCATCCACACACGCGTTCATTGGCCCCAGAGCAGAACTCTACAACCCCGAGGAACCCACTGGAGAGCCCAAGTTCGGCACGATGGGCAGCATGGCTTTCAGTACTGCTGGGGGTCTGCAGCAAGGATTTGTGGGATATCAGCAGCAGAAGGGTGAAGAGGGGGTGAGAATGTCCCTAAAAGCACACCAGCTTAACGACTACCACGGGGTGACACCTTCACACCTGCCACACCAGTGCACCATCTGTGAGAAGAAAGTTTACAACTTGAAGGTGAGTGAGACCGATGGGCTTAGTTGGATAAGCACAAAAGTGGGGCGGGATGTAAACAGAGGGGCCAATGCCCTTCATGTTATGAACCTCGTCACTCTTCGTGTGCTCTAAAAGTAATTTACATCCTGTGTTTCAATCTGTATAACCCTCACAACCCTTCTTTGACCGTACTCCCCTGTCACCAACTGGTATAAAAGCAAAACAACACTATTATTTTGATGATTATGATGATGATGATGATGAAGAATAAGATATAATAAGAAATTCAATTTATAGAGTGCCTTTCTTATACTTAAGGTCGCTTTATGGAAGCATCACTATAAAAAATGTTTGGTGTTTGATGTGAGGACCCAGGCGTGCAGAGCCGCTGAGGTCACCCCAGTGCCCCAGTTGCTCTCGGGTGACGAGCCACACAGCTGCTGGGCCGTGGAGGCTGGAGGTGGGTTGTAGGGACAGCCCAGCCTCCACCACAGCTCCACGCCACCCTCCTCACCCAGCCACTCCGAGTTCCCGTTCTCACTCCCTCTTTTTAACAGGCCCGACTGTGGAATTTCGCACTTGGAAAGGAGGATCGATGGAAAGCTTAGTGCTGACTGATGTAATGTGATGTGATGTGATGTGTATGTGTGTGGGTGTGTGTGTGTGCCCTGTGTGCGCACGTGCTGTGTGTTTGTGTCGTGTCTTCAGGACTGGGACCAGCATGTGAAAGGCAAGTTACACCTTCAGAACTGCTCACTGTACGCTGAGGGGTGAGTAAACGTCGCTATGATTAACTATGTCTGCCATGGTGACAGTTATTTCAGATTGTTTTGAAAATTGTAGGAGACCTAATGGTTGCTAAGGGTTAGCTGTTCTGTGTGTGGTAGTTGTGCAATATCTTTAAAGCCTTTGTATGAAATTAGAGCAAACTCATTTGAGTCACAAAGATGAATCAGTCAACTGGGGTCGCTCTGACTACTTCATCAGTGCTAGTGCCCTTATTAAAAGAGAAGCACTCACGCTCCATTTACGATTGTAATGACCCGAATTCGAGCTGGGTCATAAGATACTGGACTGCGGTGGGATTTGAGGTTCTAAAAGTGGTTCCCCATCCCCACTCAGGTCGACGCCGGGAGCCTTGCACTTTACAACTGCCTCTGAAGGATGCACCAGCGCACCACCGGCTAGCAACATGGCGTTCGCGGCCGCCACCAGCCAAGGTAAACTGAATCTGGGGGGCTAGCTATGCTGGGTGGAGGGGGGGGGGGATCGTGGTGGGGGTTCAGGGGCAGGACTGGGACGTGTGGAACGGCAGCTATGAGGTGTGATTTTGAGACAAGGGTCTATTTTTAGGGTCAGAGTTCGGCTAACGCTGCACGGGTAGACTTGGTGGGAATCGCTCCGCCGCATTTATTAATACCAGTGCCGGTGCCATTTGCGTCCTAGGAAATGGGCTTTGACTAATTCACCAGTTGCGCTGCCATGTTTTGTTGCTAAGTTTGGCGCTGGGAGGTCACACAGAAGCGTGTGTGTGGGGAGCGGGAGGCTGGCTGCCTCGCAGAAGCCCCGTTAGGTGGGCAGTCTCAGTCGTGGTGGGGCTGGGGACACACTGCTCAGCCGGCATTTGGTGGAGCACCAAACTCGCGAAAGGTCGTTTAACAGCTACTTCATGGACTCTGCAACCAGTCATGTTCCACATATTCCAGAACGTTCTGCAACATTCTGCATCCGAAGCCGTACGGTGATGACGACATTTTAATATGCTTTTCATTGAGGGTGGTGGGGTTTGTCACGTCTGTGACATTTGTTTATTTTGTTTCACAGATGTTTCAGCAGGAGGGGCCTCTTATTTACCAGCTGCAGCTATGAAGTCATTTCCTGTCTCAGGGGCCGGATTTACCTCCCACCAGCCAGGGGCAAAGGTCAGCCCTAGTTCTCTTTCACCCACTCATTTGTCAAATGGTTATTGACACTAAACTAATTAACGATGGCTGTGGGCAAAAAATACTTTATACATAATATTTGAATTCGTCATCAAATTTACTAACTAAATGATTCAAAATTACTCATGCAGTTTTGGGTAGTTACCAGTGGATTTTCTCCAGTTTTGAACTATGTTGTGCTGCTGATACCGTGGCAGGACACCCTGTCCCTGGACTGCCCCTGTAACCCTTGAGGATTCACTGTCGAGCTCCAGCGCTTTAGCTTCGGCTCTGGGGATGTCTGCGGTCCAAACTCGCACCTCAGCAGAGGAGGGGTGAGAGATCTGGTCCGAGGATGATCCTCACGGCGTTTGTCACACCGCTGTGCTGCTTTGCTGACGGACAAATTACCGACTGCTTATTACTGTGGTCTAATAGTAATCACAGATGGCTTTAAATTCGTCATCGCTTCAGACTAAGGCGTGATGGAAGGACTGCTTTAACACAAACATTTGGCGATTAGTCGCCAGCACTGCGTATTTCCACGTGTTTTAAGAGTTCATTTATTGTAGATACATTTGAAAACGCATATTAATGCTCAGTGAAGGAGCTAACTGAAACATTTGCGTTTACGTGGGGAGTCTGGTGCTGGCTTGTTTTAGTCAGCAGTAACGTACTGCTAGGACTACAGAGCAGTGGTGAGACCGTCTCTGAACTGGAACTGGAGTGCAGACGACCTTAAGACAACTGTTCTCTCAGCATCTATTCGCGCTGAGCTCATCCAGAGTTTTGTCATTTGTCTGTAGTCTTTTTTTAGAATTTGACAAATGACTTTTGACAGCCTTCCCAAGGAATAAGCTTCAGCTTGATATAGCGCATTTTCATAAGAAAAATGGCACCTTCTCTTGCTTCTCTTCTGTAATTATGTTGTCTCTGATCTCTGATGTTCAGGCTTAAAGAAGTGTGTCTAAGTCCACTGTGCTCATATGTCTGAGCGGTTACCTCGACGAATGTACGGCTCAAAGTCATAGTTATCCTCCTCTACTTCGTTAAATGATTCCCGACAACATTAATGTCAAATCTGCTCCAGATACTGTAACTCACACGTGTCATGTTGATGAATAATAATGAACTTTGTCGATACATTATGAGAGAGTACAGATTAATAAACATTTCTTCTACTGCAGCATAGGTAAACTTTCTGCCCATTAGTTAAGAAATATTTGAAAAGACTCAACTAAAAATGAATAAACAAGTCAATGAAGCATTGATCAATGAATAAAACAGAGGCATAAGTAAAATATTACATTTATATAATTACTGAATAAATATTTTTTTATTTTCCAATATAATAATGAGGCAAGACTTGGCAAAGCATTGATTTCTTTAGATCGCATTATCTTATCTGATATCTGTGGAACCAGATGGTGTATGAATTATTTATGATTTAACAGGAATCAAAAGACATTTGCAGTTGTTCAGTTGATCTATAACCTCCTGCATACCCGTGGGTCGTCTTCGGTTGCCATGGTGAAATTCCCTAGGATTTGTATCCCATTAGGGTCAAATGCATACATTAGGACAGCATACTTTTATCTGCACCTGATTTGACATGCAGTACACCCTTGACCAATAATTTATTAAAATTAGGTTATGGTTGGCCACCCAATTATCACAATGAAGGGATTAATGTAGCTATAAATAAATGCAAACACAAATTAAAACATTTTCTTATTTAATTATTATTTTTATATTTATTTTTATTAATTTATGTATGTGACTATTAATTACATTTACTGAATTAGTTATTTCTTTAGGACACTTTTGAAAATTTATTATGTCAGCCATGACATATTTGAATCATATTTGATTTAGTTCTGGGCCAAAAATGCATTTTAATTATTGTATAATTTTGGCATGAAATAGCTCAATGTAATTCATACAAATCCCCACTAATTTTAGTCATGTTTGTTTTTATCTTTAATGTCTTCATATATACAGTAGAGTGCATAGCATATTATTTTTTCACCCGGGTGAGTTCAGTCCCATGTTTTAGTTGGGTTTTGGATTAACCAAAGATCGTCCGGTTTTCCAGTTCTTCTCCTGTTTCACGTACAACTGTTTCCCAGCAACATGCAGCTCAACGAAAAGTACAGCGAAGGGGACAGCTGTCGTCTGGGTCTGGGTCACTATTTTTAAAATTAAAATTGTGAAACTACACCAACTGTATCACTTTTGAGCTCTCAGTACCCAGACTGAAAAACATGCTGACACACGTTCCTGGGCACCTCGGTTGCCAGAAATCGTGTTTTTACGCTGAATTAACCGAGGCGGGGGCGATAAACGTTTATGAAAGGAGAGGGGCATTTTTAAAAAATGCCGTGTTCTCTGACAGCCTTGGTGGCATGAAGCTGGGGCCTGAGATTTCCTTGCCTAATGGTCTCCTTGCTGGCCCCGGTGTGTCGTGCGAGCGGGGACTTGGCCATGGTTCGGGGGCTCTGACAGTAGGGCGGCGACAGGTGCAGAAGGGCATTTGCCCAGCATTCCACCCAACACACGAGACAAGGAGACGTGTCTCCCAGTGTGACGGACAGATCTGGAACACACAGCCCAAACTCATCTGCTTTAATAGGCGCCAAAAAGCCAACAAAGAGCTGGAAATCTCCCGGGACATTTTCAGGAAATGTGTGGAAAATTTTGGTGGAAAGCTAGACTCCTTTTTTGTGAGTTTTGGAAACACCTCTTCTAATGGTTAAGAAGAGCAGGTCTTTTGTTTATGCATTCAGTCCTCATTTATCTACCTAGACACGATGACCTGCATTAGGTCACCACAGACTACTTGTAAAGAGATTTTAAAGATAAAATTGCCAAATTTAAAATGCAAAGTTAGTGAGTCAGCTAGCTAGCCTATTTTACAAACATCCAGTCAGACTAACCTGATTATTGGCAGTTTGGCTAAAGGGTTTCATCAAGGGTAATTTATGAAGTCTGTGCTGTCTGTATTGTGTGTTCCGATTATATTCGGTCTGTAGTGTATATTCTGCCTGTAGTCTGTTTTCTGTCTGTATTCTGTTTGCATTTTATCTGTATTCTGTCTGTATTCTATTTGTACTCTATCTGTATTCTGTCTGTATTGTTTGTATTATATATGTGTGGCTTGTGTCCTCGGTTTTCTATAAGTTTACATGAACACAGTACAGAAAATAATATTCTTAATAATTCTCATCATAGAATAATTCTCAGTTCCCCATAGATGGCCAGGAAATTTGAACACAAAGAACCTGTGTGTTGAGATTTATGTGACTTTTATGTGTTTTTGGCGCGCACATGGTGGTTAGCATACACAGAGGGCAGCTGGTCCTGGCTCTCCATGTTTGGGTTATACCCAAGAAGGTGATGACAGTCTCTCTCAGGATAAGCCATGAGCACAACGGTGCCTGTGGCTGGTGTGTGTGCACGTGTACGTTCAGATCTTTTTCAGCTGAAGCAGAGATTTGCACTCTTGTGTTTTGTATGTACGTATAGGGGACATTTGTAGAACATTTGTAGAACACGGTTTCTGGCTTTTAAGCACACACATGTATGTGTGTGTGTGTGTGTGTGTGTGTGTGTGTGTGTGTGTGTGTGTGTGTGTGTATATATATATATACACACACACACACACACACTGTTGTCAGTGTATTCTTTTGTAATGGACACTGACAAACTGGAACAATCAAAACCACTTTTCTATGGTGGTAAATGATAAATGTTGGCTTTATCGGATTCATTGTCACCTTGGGTTACTCTCTCATACAGGCCTGATGTACATCGATTGGGGAAAAAATAATTAACCCCGCAGGACCATAGGAGGCCCATGCAGAGCTTGAGCAGGGCCCGCTGGAAGGCGTCACACCGTGACCCTCCAGCAGGCAGGCATGCGGAGGAGGTGGCGGGGTTGTCATCACTGTCACAATCACGCGTTTGCCGCGTCCCTCGCGTCACAACCTGCTGTCTTGGCTCGTCGGGACAGACCACTCTTTAACGTCCGGAATAGTGGAACATTGCTTGGGATTAGAGTTCTAGTGACATGACCTTGTTTTAAATTCTGTCCTGGTGACATCATCCTCCACGCCACCTTACAGGTGTCATTTGCTATAGTTGCCAGGCAACCGGGGTTGCTTCAGGGTGGGCAGAAGGGACGATGGAGAGGTGTGTCTTGATTTTTTTTTCTAGACTAGATGTCTAGTACAATTTATTGCTGTTCTTTTTAGGGTCGGTTATTTCCAAGTGTTGTCTCATCAAAGATGTAAACATGGTGCTCAGATGCTAATGATAGCTACCATAAAGAACACCTGTCCACTGACCGCAGTTTGGATTCCGAATTGGCAGTACTGTGGTACCCAGATACAGTATGTGTTATTCTCTCTTATTCTCTGTGAAAACTCTGTGAAAAAGAATTTGAATGATCCATTTTCTTTTTCAGCTGTGTGTAATTTGTCCTTGGCACTCTGTCAGCACGAACATACAGGACACATAAACTCAAATGTGATTGTTGTCTCATAGTGACAGTTTATCAGACTTTTGATCAAAGCCTCATCTCAGACTGAAAAAAAATCACGGGGGGGGGGGGGGGGTTTCTATACT
>JAOXYF010000020.1:2991324-3023089 GCA_028565775.1 Sternarchorhynchus goeldii | reverse complement strand
CCCCCCCACTCTCTACTGAAACAGTGATCTTTTTTTTAGTCTGTGACAAGGCTTACCTTGTTACCCTGGCGTGCTTAAGCGCAGGAGCGTCGCCTTTCCTGCGGGAGGGTTTCAGAGGGTTTGGGGTGGAGTTGCTGTTCCCGGGAGTTGTCTTCGGATCTTGGCAAGGAGGAGTAGAGGGTAATCTGGCACCGCCCCACTTCGTGGTCAGTGCTCACAGGGCCCTGGGGGACACGTTCCCACTCCTGACTGGATAAACAAACAGGTGTCAGGCGGCCGCAGACATCACCTCAGACTCTGCCCCCACTGGGCGAGGCGGGGTCAGGCAGGACTCACCGGGGCTCAGGCCAAGCTAACGTGCCACTAACATGAATCTGATAGCAGCGGTGAGACTCGGCATGACGTCGCGTCCTGACTGTGAAGGGAGCTCTTTAGATATTAGCGTTTGTGACAGCCAAAAAATAAAATCGATGCTACTTCAACAGTCTTTAGCATAGCCTCGGTTATTTTATTTTGGGGATGAAAACTCCTCTGTTCGCAGCAGCTTCCACTCACCCAGACCTTCATTCAGATGGATACCGACCATTTCTTAGAACTATAGGAACAAACACTAACAATTTTACTATAATCTACAGTCATTGCTTTTCCTGCACAGATATTTGCGAGGTGACTACCTTCGACAAATGTTATGAAATTATTCATGGTTCTTAAGCTCTAGACAAAACTCTTGTGTTCGTGTGAAACATTCTGTAACGATCATTGTACGCGATGGATTTTTTTTTTTCTAACGAACGTTCTAACGTTCGTTCCCGCGTCCTCGAGCTGCTTTTGAAACAGATGTATTGCGGTAATGGAGCTATTAGTAAAACGTAGCTACATTAGCAGAGTGTTTCCTCTGCAAGCTGACTTTATTTAATTATAATTATATAATTAATTATAATACTTTTTCGGGTAAGAATATTCTTGTTTTAGTCAATAAAAAGAAAGCTCCTAATATTCCTAATAACATAATATATTCCTAATAACAAAATAATACAACGTTCATGCATGTACTTTATCACATTATGCCAAGATAAATGTACAGTTCGTAAAACGAAGCAAATTCTTTTAATCGAAAGAAAGAGAAAAAAGTTGTAATACATATATATTTAAATCTTGATAAACGCGATCATAAAACCTTTCGCGAACTTCTACGTCTCAGTCTCTGTGCTGATTTCTCAGTGGTAGAGTGAACGCGTGTACCTAATTTCTTAAAGGGGATGCGTATTGAAACTTTTCAGACAAAGTTACCATCATGCAAAATTATAATACATGTTACTGATTAGATATAAATTTGTTATATTTCTGTTCAGCTACATTGCAAGAGAGCCCATGTAAATGAAAACAACAGCTTGTATTTAATTTTATTTGAAATACCGTTTCTCTTGTAATACCATTTATCTATGTAAATTAATAACATAGGTTTTATTTTGTATTTAACAGGGCATATGTTTTAAAGTGATCATTTCTTCAATAATATAATTATTAGAACTCGTAAAATCCTTGCTTGTAAAAAGTGTTTGCTTGAGCTGGCTTAATGCGTCAGAACATGGTCAGGGTGGTAGTGCACAAATATGTGGTATTTCTGCTGGTTTTCAGAAGCAGATCCTGAAGCAGACATTGTTTTATCTATTACCCACTGTTAAATGTGTACAATATTTTGACTGATACTCTTAACTGATTTGACTGTTAGATTGGCACATAGACAGTAAAGTCAAGTCAAATTTATTTATGTAGCACCATAACAGGCATAGTTGCAAAGGAGCTTTACAGATGGCAGAGTCCAAGCCCCCAGTGATCGAGCCAAGGGTGACAAGAGTGAGGAAAAACTCCCTAAGAGCACGAGGAAGACACCTCGAGAGGAATCAAGACTCAAAGGGGGCAGTCCATCCTTCTCTAGCCGGTATGAGGTCGATAGTACAATGTGTTTACTGTATTTTCCCTGAACCATGCTGTTAAGTGCCCTGCAATCCATGTTTGCCTTTTTTACGAGTCACCTGATAAGCCAATGCGCAAGTCCTCTCTTATAGTGTGCTTATGGACTATCAGGCCCCGCCCCTCTGGCAGGAACCTTTAAAGGTCTGGACGATCTCCCAGACACGTTTTATTAGCCTAGAACACAGGCCAGTCATTCGGAGCGTATCTTTCACTCTTAAACCAAGTCCTTGGGGGTCTCTATTTCTGTTCCTGTTTATGGGATGTGACCTTTGCGATGCGGAGCGAAAGCTCGCCGCTAATGGAATTATCACTGCGCGGCGTCTTAAACCGTTAGCCACGGGCCGGCACCTAACGTGCGGCTAAGCACATTTGACCCCTAGCAGTCAGCTGCGCGTGGATTAGCGTTGAGCTAAAGAAGCCGTTGTAGCTGCACGATAGTTGCACACTATTGGCTGAAAGCCTTTAGGCCACTCAAAGAAAGTTATGCTTGAAGCAGTTTATCAGGGCAGCAAGTGTGTTTATTCTCCTGGGTGTTTGGTTTTTTCCTCTTCATGTCCAAGTGATTCGACACTTGGTTTTAGTTGTGTTTTTTTTTTCAAGAGAAGTTTGAGAATCAAACCTCTATTTCTCAAGCCAGCTCTCCAGATAATAATGTTTTGGAAAACAAACAAAAAATGTTTTTGTTACTTTCAATCGTATTAATGCTCAGGTGTGTTGTATTTCTGTGTTATGTGTATTTAAAATAAACAATTACTTAGGTAAAAGTTTTATGGTGATCTAAGAATTTTTGCCCAACATGGCATGAAAGACTCTGTTTCTAAGGTTTCATTGTGTTTACCTGGATTTGATGTACCATCTGTAAATTTTCTGGAGACAGTCTGAAAGGCATTTAGATACCCCACTGACAGTTAAACTAGGAGTCCTGAGCCCTGTCCTGTCCTGTCTTGTAATGGACTGGCGTCCTCCTCACTGCTTGTGAGGGGGTTGTGTTTGTAGAGCTGTGCTGAACTTCCTAGGTGTAAATTGCACTTTAAACACTAACCTTGCCCTTTGACCCTAGAGTCACATGTGCTCACACATGCTATTGCCAGTCAAGCTGTGTAACTTTCTGATCCACAGCAGGAGCCTCACTATAGTTCTCACTTACAGAAATCTTCACTCCACTGTTACTTTCCACTGTTTACCGGCAAAGTATTCTACAACTCCAACTCTGCTCAAATTGAATCAGACCCCGAGATCAGATTGAGGCAGCTTTTTCTGCTTATCAGCTCTGGACCCAGAGTCAAGCCCAGTAGTGAAAGGGTGCAGATGGAGGTGGATTTTTAATAGCATGCTAATATCTAACCTGAGAGTGGAGAAGATCATGTCTGCTCTATTAATGTCCCCTACATTTGACAGTGCTACAGTACTGACTGTGGCTCAACTCTGGATGACTAATGTTATTGCCTTTTCCCATCCCCCATCCCTGCACCCCCGCCCCTGGTCTCTTCCCTCATACCTGAGGTGGTATTGGGTTTCAGTGCCAGTAGGGGGCGCAGGTGAGAGTGGCAGTAATGGCCTCTATTTGTATATACTTAAGGAAAAGGTTAATAATAATAACTTTGTTTATCTGGCATCTTTCATTCTTGGCAGTTCATGTGAAGGTTAGTTTTATTTTTACAAAGTATAGTAAGAGCTTAAAAAGTGCATAAAACAAATTGTGAACATTTAATTAAATAGTATGAATTAATAATGATTAATTAACAAATGACCTAAATAGTTAGCCAGACGTCTGCTCATAACTTTACAGCCAAAAATAACTGCACCATTGTCTAAATTAGAGCATGACTTTAATGACATTATATAACAACCAGTCACTCATCCAACATCCCACCATTCAGATTCTGACATTATAACCAATCACAAAATAGAGACCTTCTCTCCGGCTCTAACAAACCAATCATAAGGCAGCACCAAGCTCTCAAATATAGTGTCCTAATCTAATGTTACATATAACATCCAGTCACTCACTCAGGTCCTTACTGTTGGCTTCTAACATTACCACCAATCACAAGGTGTTGCCCTGCTGTGTGACTTTAAGGAGCCAGTAATATCACAGAACTGGCGTACCCATACTATAGTAAAGCAGTTATTCAGTAACTGACTTGCCATTCTGAAAAGCCAAAACCTAACACTTCTAAAATGTATCAAGCGTCATAAGAACACATAATAATATTTAATTCTGCACTGAGCTATAGGTTCTGCCAGATGTAAGACACTGACATTTTGGTTTACTTGCTTCAGTCTGAGGACATTTTAAATGTAATGCTGGTCCTTTTCTGGTCTGTGTTTCGCTCTCTCTCTTTACCCCCTCCTGAAGTTCCCTCCACGCCAGTCCTGTCCCGGCCGCGTCGTTCACATCTGCAACCTCCCCGAGGGCAGCTGCACGGAGAACGACGTCATCAACCTGGGCCTGCCCTTCGGCAAGGTCACCAACTACATCCTCATGCGCTCCACCCATCAGGTAATGCCAATACGAAATAAAACAACTTCCACCCCGAGTCCCAGCTCGGCTCCCGAGAGCAAGCTCTAATGCGGCCTGTCCCTCAGGCTTTTCTGGAGATGGCGTACGTGGAGGGAGCTCAGGCCATGGTGCAGTACTATCAGCTCCAGCCGGCCACCATCAACGAGCAGAAGCTCCTCATCCGCATGTCCAAGAGATACAAGGAGCTGCAGCTCAAGGTGCCCGTTCGCAAAACACCAGACACCGCCTGTTTGAGACAAGCCTGCAAATAACACTTCACAGTAAATGACTGCATCCGATTGAATTGTGTTCCAGCCCAGTGAGTTTTATTCATCTCAGATGTACCGTAGAGCAGCAGTGCCCAGCGTTCGTCATGGGGATCTACTACCCTGCAGAGTTTAGCTCTCCAACCTCATGCCTCATCCAGCAGAGTCTCAATATTATAGCCAGGCATGTTGGAACTATGCTCTGCTGGGCTGTAGATCACCAGGGCGAGAGCTGGAACCCCCTGCTGATGCTCTGCACATAGTAGGTTAAGTTTTGCCCAAATCTGTATAGGTTTGGATGACTGAGATCTAAGAAAAATGTAATAATAAAATATTATTATTCCTGTGTTTGAGCAGAAGCCTGGTAAGGATGTGGAGTCTATCATCCAGGACATCAACTCGCAGAGAGAGAGAGAGGAGCAGCAGGAGATGGATCGGTAAGGTGGCATCATGCCGGCATTCACTGTAAATGTTTCCACAGTAAATGTGTCTGCTGTGAATGCGTCCACTGTAAATGTGTCCGCTGTAAATGTGTCTGCTGTGAATGAGTCCGCTGTGAATGAGTCCGCTGTGAATGTGTCCGCTGTGAATGAGTCCGCTGTGAATGAGTCCGCTGTGAATGTGTCTGCTGGGAATGTCTCTGCTGTGAATGTGTCCACTGTAAATGTGTCCACTGTAAATGTGTCTGCTGGGAATGTGTCCGCTGTGAATGGGTCCGCTGTAAATGTGTCTGCTGTAAGTGTCCACTGTAAATGTGTCTACAGTAAATGTCTCTGCTGTAAGCGTCCACTGTAAATGTGTCCACAGTAAATGTGTCCGCTGTGAATGTGTCTGCTGTGAATGTGTCCACTGTAAATGTCTCTGCTGTAAGTGTCCGCTGTAAATGTGTCCACAGTAAATGTCTCTGCTGTAAGTCACATTAGAGGCTTTTGAATGACCTTTAGTGGACAGACTTGAAGTAAAATCTTTAAAGTGAATTTTTAAGCTAATTATTCTTATTATTTTTTATTTGTTTGAACATTTCATTTGTAACTTTGTATGTAGTAACAGTTATTGGTGTGTGTGTATGTGTATTTGTGTGTGTGTCTGCGTGTGTATGCGCATCTGCAGATACATACCGGAGAGGGCGCGCTCACGTAGTCCGATCAGCCGCTCTCTCAGTCCACGTTCCCACAGTCCAAGCTTCACCTCCTGCAGTTCCACCCACAGCCCCCAGGGGGGGCCGTGCCGGACGGACTGGATCAACGGCCTGGGTGCCCGCCGTGGCTCCTGGGACTGGACGTCCCATGTGTGGCGGGAGGAGGAGCCGCGCGACAGAGATGACTGGCGCAACGGCGAGGAGCGGCCCAACGGACGGCTCTCCGAGCGCAGGAAGGCCTACCCCAAACCCTCGGAGCGAGGCAGCCCGCGTGCGGGGCCGGTCGACGAACGCGGCAGGGACCGCTTCTCCCACTGCAGCCCCCAGGGACACCCCTTCTCCTCCTACCATCCCGCCGACGACTTCTACAAGAAGGGCGAGAGGCTGCCACGGCCACCCCAGCACCAGAAGCAGGAGGGCAGGTCCTGGAGGAGGAACGGCGGCGACCACCACAGGGAGCACCCCAGGCATCTGGAGGCCGAGCCGGCAGGGGAGCGGGGACACAGCAAGAGGACGAACAGGAGGACGGAAAGAGAGGGCCGGGAGACTGAGGACAACGTAGGCAGTTAGCCACACCCACACTGCATGCCCAGGTTTCTCTCAGAAAAGTTTCGATTAGAGGTGCAAAGCAACACTCTGGGGCAAGTTAAATCAAACCAAGCTTTACAATAAGATGAGTGTAGAAACATCTTGTAGATATGTAGATACAAATTCTAAGCCATTGATGGGAATTGGAAAAAAAATTTTTTTCCAGCTTTATTATCACAAAAATGTCAGTGTTTAGATGTTATTTTTACCTCACTCAGCTATAAAATGCTAATCCAGAATGTCTGAACATCTGTCAACTAATGTGAAAAGATCAAAAAGGTTAAAAAAAACTGTGTTGTGTTTTTTGTGTGTGTGTGTGTGTATGTGTTCCGCAGAAAGAAATAACTGGACATCAAGCCAGAGCGAGATCAGTATCGCCTCCCAGCAGCAGACCCTCAGAACCCTCTGAACTCACCGAGCGAGACCGAGAGAGTGAGGTAACCTCCAACCTGGCACCCTGCACCATCTGAAACCCACCCCATTACCCTCATCTCCTTCAGTACTACCTCCAGTAGGACTCTGTACAGAGCTAGGATTCCTTACACAGTCAGTTATGACTCAAAACGTTCACCTTACCACTTTATCCGATACTGGTCAAAAACAGTGTATATGTTTAATGGGAGGGAGTCAGCTCATGTAATATTTCAACAAATATTTCAACTTTTTCAGCGTGTAAATTCACTAAGGTCATTTGTAAAGGTATAATGGATATGGTTTAGATTAAACTGCTACCCGGAATCATCTGGTTCTGCAGCCCCACACACTGCCCTTTTGCTCCCCAGGTGGAGGAGTGGGCAAGTGGGGATGAGACGGAGAGCGAGTGCTGGTACCCCAAGAGCATGGAGGAGCTGGTGACTGTCGACGAGGTCGGGGGAGAGGAGGACTCCGTCATCGAACCCGACCTCCCTGAGCTACAGGAAGAGGAGCGGGCTGAGGGGCCGGTTGCAGGCCCAGAGGCCAGCGAGGAGGCCCCCACTCCGGGAGAGGAGACCCGGGAGGCCCCCGCTTCAAGAGAAGAGATCCAGGAGACGCCTGCCCCGGCGCTGAAGGACCAGGAGACACCTGCCCTGGCACCGGAGGTCCAGGAGACACCTGTACCACCTCTGGAGACCAGCCTTGAGGAGGAGGTGCCTGGGACGAGTTGTCGCAGGTCCGGGGACAACTGGTCCGATGGTGGGGCACCTGACGCCCCATGCTCTCAGCTCTGCCTGTTCCCCAACCAGGAGTTCAAGACCGCGCTGGAGGCGGTCTGTCCCGTAGAAACACACCCAGGAGGCACCACGTCAGACAGCCTGACCGACCATGGCAGTGTGTGTGTGAACGTGTGTGAGAGCGTGTGTGAGAGCGTGTGTGAGAAAGAGAAGGCTGTGGATACATGTCCAACCGAGACAAGGCCAGCTGAGACAGAAAAGAACGAGACGCAACACACAGCAGGCAACCAGAAGAGAGGTACACACACACACACACACACACACACACACACACACACACACACACACACACACACACACACATATGAGAACATTGCAGTTGGTGCAACATAAAACACAATAATAATGTACAGTAAAACACAATATACAATATTTTATGTATAATACACATAAAACACTGCGATAACGTACAAACACCATAATACTGTATAAACTATAATGTACAGTAAAACACTGTAATAATACACAGTAAAAGTTTCCAAAATCACAATTACTTTCTTCTGTCTCAGATATTGGCCGCCCCCTGCCTGCCTCTTCACCCCAGAGGACAGACATGGAGTCTCCCTCCCCATCGCAGCCTGAGCGCATCATCAGTGAATACAGCATCCCGCTAGGTGACTCCTCCTCTCATTTCTCCATTAAAGACACACAGAGTACCTTTTGGAAAGGGATCCTCAGGTGTTAGTGGTTCATTTGCACGTAGTCCTCCTCTATATGTCATCCTGGTTTTATTACCGTTTTCCCACACACGACGTTACAGCCAGCCGTAGGTTCACCTGTGGATATGCTGGATGGAATATAAGGGCTCTGAATCACTTCACCTAGAATTTGCGTGTGGTTATAACGGTCAACTATGAGCAATGCAAGCTGCTGGTAGAGTTAAATGAAGTGAGTGCAGATCAAAGGCACTGTGGCCTCTGAGTGAACTCAGCTGATGGGAATTTACAGCGAGGACAACTATGTACTGTTGGACATATTCTGGAGACTCTGAGAGCTGTGTACAGTGCACAGAACTCGTGGGCTGCCTACCTCAGTTCTCTCTCTCTCTCTCTCTCTCTCTCTCCCTCTCCCTCTTCCTCACCCGCTCACATCACTCTAGCACTTGCAGTGTGGTTTCAGGCTCAGAGGTGTGAACATGTCCCCAGAGGCTTGAGCCTGTCCTTCCATTCTTCAGGGCTCAGATGGCTGACTCTTTTAAATCTTACGCTCTTACACGCACTTAGTGATATACACATGGAGACAAACACACTTAACAACATACACACACACACACACGCAAACGCACTTAGTGATATACACATGTAGACACACACTTGTCTATGCTTGCACTACTTGACACTCGAGATACATGCACACACACTGGTTTGAGTGCACAGTGATTGGTTCTCTACATGCCTGCTACTCTGTCTAACCTGTATCCTTCCCATCATGCCAAGCTACGCCTGTCTGTTGCTAATGGACACCTATCTAAATGATAATTAGCTGACAAGAGTGGCCTGACATGCCAAGGACTGATCTAAGATCAGCTTGCAGGAGCTCTTACACTCCCATCCTTAGCACTGTTAGCATATGTGCCCTGACCTGAGTTGAGGTTGATCCGTGTGTGCTGTGTCTTAGGTGTGGAGTTCATCGTCCCCAGGATGGGTTTCTACTGTAAACTCTGCAGTCTCTTCTACACCAACGAGGAGACGGCCAAGATCACACACTGCCGGAGCACGGTGCACTACAGGAATCTACAGGTATACACACACACACACACACACACACACACATGCACACAGGTACATATGCACACAGACACCCAGCCTCACACACACACACACACACACACAAAGACCTCTTTGGGCTGAATGCAGGCATCAGGCCACAGCTCTACGGTGACAAACCCATCCTGCACATGACAGGCATCCTGAGCCGGGAGAAATACAGTGTGGGTTTCTTGTACAGCCGTTCTCCTCTGCCGTGGACACGGAGGCGATGTGCTCGTGCGAAAAGAAAACATGTGATCAACAGAGTACTACACGCTTCTCCCCATGAGCTTACACACACAGTGGGAGATACTGATAAAAACCAACAGAGTCATGCAGTGATACCCAGACAACCGTTTGGAGAGAGATCTTGTTACAGCCCCCCACCCCTCTCAATCTCATCACATTACTACCACATGCTGCTGTAATTATTTATGTCAAGCAGAGGTTACTAAGAGGCCTCCTGCCAAAAATGGAGAAATATGTATAAATTATGAGAGCATGCATTCCTCTGGCAACAGGGCAAGAGGGAGAGAGATCACCCCCTGCTGGTAAAGCTGGGAAAGGCAGAATGACCACTCTGTTACTTCTCAACTTCATACAGCCTCTGCATGTCATTGTTTAGAGCAGTGTTTCTCCACCCAGTCCTCATGGTTTAGAGCAGTGTTTCTCCACCCAGTCCTCATGGTTTAGAGCAATGTTTCTCCACCCAGTCCTCATGGTTTAGAGCAGTGTTTCTCCACCCAGTCCTCAGACAGTCCAGACATCCACCTCTGCTCCCAGAGCTGGAGCTCCTGTAGTAAATATATCGTAGGTCTGATACCTATGGACACAGGACTGTATATATTATATGTGTGATACCAGTGGACACAGGACCTGTATTTACTCTAGCTGAATCTTTTTTTAGCTCTGAATCTTTTTAGCTCTGCTCAAACAGATCCAGGAACTGTGTGTTTGTCCAGGAAATATCTGTACCTGTGTGAAGAATAGGAAAAAAAATGGCGTCAGGGTGGGTAGAGGTTCCTGGTCCCCAATCCCCAGGCCTGAGTCAGAGTTGTGTTTCCCATTCCAAGTCCACCTCACACCTCTTCCAGACACACACACACACACACACACACACACACACACATATGGTGTGCATGAAGGAAGTGGAGACAGCAGTATCTGTGGGACACCCTTGGGACAGGCAGCTGCACCATCTGTCAGAGACACACATTACAGCTTTTGACGCAGGACAGCCGAGTCCCCACGACACAGTCACTCTGTCTTTAAAAGGACTGTGGGAGAGAGAGAGAGAGAGAGAGAGAGAGAGAGAGAGAGAAAGAGACAGAGTAAAAAGAAAAATGATAGAGGTGGGGACAGAGAAAATCACAAGAGCATGTGAGAGAGGGGGAAAAAGAGAGGGAGGGAAATAGAGGAGTTGCCAGCTTCTTGAGACTAAAATTCAAAGAGGGAGAAAGAACAGATTGGTTTAACAGGAGAGAGGCAGAGAGGGAGGGATATTCTGGGGTAGGAGAAGAGGCAGTGTGAAACACGGCCTGGGAGAGGTGTGAGGGGATAGCTCTGCAGCAGAAGCACCTGCTTCCCTCCGCATTCCAACACTCTTCAGTTTCAGATGCCCCTCGCTGCCTGCTGACGCACACACAACACACCCTTCCACGTACCCCCGCTCACCTCCACGCATCACCATACATGCCCCCACCCACACGTGCACCCACCCCACCCTAAGCCTGAAGTGCTTGCTGATTATCTGATAGGGGTGGTGTAAGGAGACAGTCTGATTATCTAATGGGGGTGGTGTAAGGAGTCTAATTATCTGTCTGAGCTGGTGAGTAGTGTGATTCACCAGGATTGGACTTCGACCCCTGTGCTGTGATGTAATGGAGTCTCATGCCTGTAACGCATGCCATAACTCACGTGTGTGTGTGTGTGTGTGTGTGTGATGCTGCCTCACTCGTGTCTCTGCAGAAGTATCTGTCCCAGTTGGCGGAGGAGAGCGCACTGCCTTGCTGCTCCGAGCCTCCCAGTGCCGAATGAGCACACCAGGCACTTCCCGCCGACACCAGTAGGGGGAGCCCTACACTCGCACACACTCCAGGAATGCCAAGCAGAGAGGAGGAGAAGAAACAGGGCCAAGCCAGGGAGAAAAGGATGTGTGTGAGAAAGAGAATGTTAAAGAAAGTAAAAGAGAAGACGGTTTGAGATAAAGGGCCTGTTTCACATGGAACGTTTACTGGAAGTATACAAACGCAGAGCAGAGATGCTCTTCAGACTGAACTATACCCAAGGGAAGTAAGGTTCACTAGAAGATGCCTAACCCAAATGTGTAAAACCTGTCTTGTTAACATACTGCCTTTAAAGCAAAATCAGTCAGTTATTAAGCCAATCCATCAACCAAAGTGTGCCTTTCACAAGCTAAAGCAACCCGTCAAAACGGAACATATAAGGCCAGCTCAAAATAAAGCTTGAGTTAAGTGAGGAATACAAGCGAGTTGAGTTGAGTGAGGAACGTGTGTGTAGTGTTCACATCACGGACTTCGGCTCCCCCTTGAAAGGACGGATGTGGCAGGGTGAAGCAGTACGAGGGACGATGCTGCGATCTGCACCGCGGTCGAGTTGCTTTTGTTACTGCGCTGCGTGTGGACGGATCTCAAACTGTGTGCAGAAGGTTGTTTTGATTGCGAGTGCCTTCCTTTGATCAGGAAAAAATAAACGTCCTCAGGTCAGTGAGAAATTACTCATTAATATTACTGTTCATAAGATATTTTGTCCTCGGTTTTACACAGCTGCTTTCTTAAAATATGGCCCTTTTTTTAAAAAAAAAAAAACAAGCAACAAAAAAAAAGAATCATGAAATAGTACTTGTGGAGACCTTTGCAATCCCTGAGGTTTTTCTCTCTGGTTTCAGGTCTTGAATACATTTCGTAATTGTAAAACATCAGGACGCTTTTCTAGAAGTGCAATCCCAATTGAGTGTCGTTTAGTTTAAGACACTTAGCAGGCTAGATCTGGGTCTGGAAAACCAGCCCACAGACTTTGTTCATGCTGTGTATAATACTGAAAATGTAGTACTACTTCATCCGGACCATGTGTGTTATTTATCCTATTTAAGATTAATGTAAAAAGCAGTGTGTTGTTTTGGTAGTTTATAGTGAGGCAGTTTTCTTTGTTTTTTCTTTTTATTGGTTTTTTTTCCGTCTGTGAAAGTTTTATCTCCTTGATGTTTTATATTCTATTAATATTGGTGAGCCAGCTTTGAGAAAATGGTCACCTTGCTTTATATATTATTGTGGGATGTTTGGATGCCAAAACTTCAATAAACGTTTTGAGAAATACTGTTTTGGGACTCAAGTGTTTATTGTGCGTGTTGTAAGTGAGTGTGAACTTGCCCAGTTTTGGTCAGTGTGGGGAAATTAAGATTTTGTGTGGACATTTGACTTTTGAACTGTTCCGAGGATATCTGCTAAATTTGAACACATCTTTGCTCCTAGCGTACATATGCGCGTCACAAATACCCAGCGATTTTTCAGAGACTATATAAGCACTAAAGCTACGTTAACAGGTAAGCAGTGTTTTTCAGTATTTGCATAGAACAAATGGGATGGAATTAAGATGTTTTTATGTTCTTTTTTGGACACCAAAAAAAGCTTAAAACTGCTTAATTTACTTAAATTATTTTTATTGAGGATGTTTCACAACGTTTTTATCAGGCGCTGCACGAATGTTGAATGGAACAACAGTCTACCTCGTCCACTGGAGTCAAGCTGAAATGCTGAAAAAGTTTCACACTGATCAAGCATGAATGCAAACTCACCATTTCCACTCTCATCCACTTCACGTGCTAATCGGCCGACTACGCTAAGGAACTCTTAGCCGCCATGATTCAAAAATGTTCAAAAAAATTCAAAAAAACTTGTTCTACTTAATGCCCTGTGTTGATGATAGACTGGACTGGTCAGTGAATACTGACTTTCTGTTCAGGAAAGAACAGAGTAGACTGTACTTCCTGAGGAGGCTTGGGTCCTTCAGGATCTGCCCAAAACTCCTGCTGATGTTCACCAGTCTGCTGATGTATCACCAGTCTGTGATAGCCAGTGTGCTCTTTTATGCTGTGGTGTGTTGGGGAGGCAGCATTAGCAAGAGGGATACTGGACGACTCAACAGGCTGGTTAGGAAAGCAGGTTCTGAGCTCGGATCAGAGCGGGACTCTGTTACTTCAGCAGCTGACAGTAGGGCCCTCAGTAAGCTACTGAGCATCATGGACAATGTTCATCACCCTCTGCACAGCTCCATCATTAGGCAGACTGCTGTCCCAGTCCTGCTCCACAGACAGACTCAGGAAATCTTTTGTCCCTCATGCAATAAGACTGTTAAACTCTTCAAAGTTCAGTAAAACAAGTACTCTATGATACTGCCATACTCCACTACGTCAGTTGGTTTGCTTATTTGCACTACTGTATTATATTATATTATATTGCTGTATTTGCACTATCATAACCAATTACATCATTCATCTCAATCGTTCTGCACTGTAACCTGGTTACAAGAGTTCTCTGCACTACCTCTGCTACAAACACTCAAAGCTCAGTATTTTACATTTTTCATTTGTCAGCTTTTTACAGATTTAAATTCTATATATTGTACTGTATCTATTATATTTCTATATTTTTTATCTCTATTCTTATCTTTATTGTTACATGTATGTGCAATGTGTATCTGCTGCTATTAGATGCCTTGAATTTCCCTCTGGGATCAATAAAGTATCTATCTGTCTATCTATCTGTCTGTCTGTCTGTCTGTCTGTCTAGATTTACTGACTGAGGTGGAAAGCCGTGGAATCTGATTGGCTAATTGAGGTAGAACGCTGTGGAATCCGATTGGTTAATTGAGGTGAAGACTGTGGAATATGATTGGTTAACTGAGGTGGAAGGCTATGGAATCTGATTGGTTGATTGAAGTGGAAGGTTGTGGAAACTGATTGACTGATTGAGGTGGAAGACCATGAAAACGAAAATGCAATCGGTTCGATTTGTAGTTTCAAAATCATTTTGACCGAGGAGGAGAGGCGCTGTTTCCCCTTTAACATTTCAGTGTTGCCATCACTGGCAACGCGCTGTCAAATGCGCGTGTGTGTAAATGCGTATTAGTAAACAGCATTTTAATTTAAATTAAGCTACACATAAAGCGTCCAAATGTCAGTGTAAATAAAATCAATGGAAGTCTACCAAATTGTAAATGTAAAAGGAATGATTAAATTAGAATTTTGAGCTCAAGCTTCTTTGAGTGGAATATGTAAACTCAATTTTAGATTATATTGCCATTTTGTGTAATGCATTTTCATTTTCATTTTGATATTGACATGCTTCCACGGCTACCACACACGGAACATTTAGCAACGGTTACTTATCTAATAGCTGTAATTTTGTTGTTCCTCGCTGGGTGGCAGTGTATCTTAAAATGGACCCCACGCGACAAAGAAAATACGAGAAGGAATTCTCACGATTTTCATGCATTTCATTGGTCGCTGATGTCTCCAACCCAAAATAATCCGGTCCAATCAGAAAGCTCAAATGTAAGCCATATGCAATTGAGTTGCTGGGCAGGGAATAAAACGGTTGCGAACTGAGATCTACCTTTAAAAATTGGAAGGCGAAACGAAAGCACAGTAAGTAATATTTATCTCTTGCATTTATCATTTGATGTTTTTAAATATGTGCTGAGATTGTGAATACAGTATAGTGTACATTCAATTAATAAAGCTTACGAAGCATTACATCTAGGTTTGTTTATGTTGTGCTCTTGCGTTCACCAGTAGCAGTCGTCAACAGCTTGTTTTATAGCTAGCTAGCTTTAGTTGTTCATTTTAACAAACCATCCCGTTGACTTACACCATTGATAACGTAGTGTAAAATGTAAACATCCAGTTTATTTCTTCTACTGGAGCACCTTGTATTCTTGTCCTGCAGTGCTTCCCAATTGTACATTTGTTGCTTTGTGCTGGTTTGAGAAGCCAAATGGAAGAACGTGATTGGTTAATGTAACCTTTATTCAGACGTGCCCTTTTTAACTTTTCGCCACCCAATCGATAGTCGATAACATGCTCGGATGTTTTCAGACACAATGTAAACTGGTAATTAACGTCAACTTCATAGGTTCTGGTGATTTCTAGACTGCACGCTTTTTTGACCCACCTACTTTCGAATCATGGCAACAGACTGTGAGGCATGGCTTAATGCTAACCCAGTGGGTAAGTGTTGGAACCAATTAATACTACATAGCTAATAATATAAACAAGTCGTTTACTGCCGTTCATTTTAACCGAGATCAATAATTTCGCCTTAAGTTAGCTGATGGTTATTGCTGCCATGTTAGAGCAGGCTGTGATGCGCTGTGCAGTGGAATGATGTAATGTTGTCTAGTTACCCTCCCCTCCCCTCCCCTCCCCTCCCTCTGCCGCCCCCGTTTCAAAGACTGGGTTATAAGAATTGTCAACACGGGTATTAAGAATAACCTTTAAAAAAATAAAATGGCAAGATTTGTTGAATATGCAAGATTGTTTATTTTTGGTTATTACCTAGTCTTTATCTGAACATAAACACCTGTTTGTTTGTTTATACATGTTATTTGTTTATACATTGCATTTTATAATTTTCCAAGCCCTGTGTGGCCAATCAGGGAAGTGAATGTACTGTAAATTCTCACAGCAACTTCAATTTACTTCTACAGTTAAACAGCGGTGTCCTCGTATCTAACGCCACGGTATTTTACCCTCGTAGAGGCAGGCGATCTCAGCGACTCGTATCAATCTGGGGACGAGGAGAACGGCCACGGCGCGAAAATCATCAACGAAATAAACGGCAACTGGATAACGGCCCCAGCAGGGACGGTTCACGAGGCGCGGCTCAAGGCCAAGGCCAAGCGGCGGCTCCGAAAGAACTCGTCCCGGGACTCCGGTAGGGGCGACTCTCTCAGCGACAACGGGGACCCCGTCCGGTCTGCCGCCCCGCCCACTAGCCCCAAGGGCAAAGTACTGGATCGCCGGTCGCGCCAAGGAAAAGGGAGAGGCCTGCCCAAGAAAGGTAGCTATCTAACCTAACTAGAACCTTCCACAAAAGCTGGAATGCTTTTATAAAAACCTAGCACGGGATAAAGAAGTAGTCTTTAATGGGCAGTTCAAACTAGCCCGCCCACTAGCTTTGTGACTACTCACGACCTCACGAACTTTTTTTTTTTCCTAGTACAGAGTGTTTTTATCTCAGAGTTGCGTTCGTGTTTTGTGTAATCTTAGCACGGAGTTGCTTTGAGAAGCAAATCTTGGTGTGTTTTGATTGGAGCACAGCACAAAAGCCATAACATAAAACACAGCTGTAACAACTTTAGTTCTGAAATAGACCTGTAGGTGCTAGGGCCTACACCCTCTGGCTTAGTACTCTTCCTCATTTTGTGCAATTTCCCAAGCCTTGGACTTAACATTGTAAACAGTTAACACTGATGTTGGCCCATGAATCATGTTTACCACTTTGACATCCCTCAGATCCATTGTACAGAACAGATGGGTGGAGCTACCATAGAGGCTGGCCCTACTCTCTCACTGGCTGGTCAACCATTCATTTTTCCAGAACGGCCACTTGGGTGTCATGCTCAATTGTGAATTGAGTGAGCATCACTTCTGACAAAATGGGGGTGTGTCACATAGAGTTGGTGGAAATTTCTAGAACTTGAGGCTAAATTGTTGAAGCTTAGTGTTGTTGGTCTTACTGGTGACAGTCCGAGAGTGCAGCACAGGAGTTGTGGTCGTTGTCGATTGGTGCAGAAGGCTGGAGGAGTTCATGCTGGGCACCAGTTGGCTGAACCCCAGCATCAGTAGCTCCCAGTGCCACACACAGGACGACAGCTCTCGGTTGGCCTCTCGGCGTTCAGCGAAGGGTGGTACTATCTCCTTATATATCAATTTGCAGTGGCACAGCTGGTGCACCCCCCCCCCCCTTAGATAACAGTACCAGTCCATCTGTGCAGGCAGCCAGCAATTCCATTGCAAGTCCTCTCTGAAGCAAAAAATGGCTGTAGACAACTTGGAAGCTCCCTGGAAACACGCACACAATTCATGGGTCACACATCACTCATGTGCTAATGTGGTAATATACAAAAGCAACAAGACTCTGCGTGAGTTTCCTAAAATGTTGAAATGTTCAGTCTGGAAGAGCACCTCTAAAAATTAAAATGGCCTCAGATGCATTAAAACACTGGTGGGATTTTTGTCTGTTCGTGTGCTTGGAGGGTTGGAGGAATCCCACCGACAGCCTGCATGGAAACCCACAGCTACACATGTGGTGGTCTGACCTTCAGAGAGAGAGAGAGAGAGAGAGAGAGAGAGAGAGAGAGAGAGAGAGAGAGAGAGAGAGAGAGAGAGAGAGAGAGAGAGTGTGTGTGTGTGTGTGTGTGTACAGAAACTGCATGCGCTTTTCCTGGGTCATGACCAGTTTTGCTGTTGAAGCCGTCTCTGTCTCTCTCGCTCTTTCTCTGTGGCTCTTTCTCTGTCTCTTTGTGTTTCACTCTTTCTCTTTCACACTCGTTCTGTGTCTTTCACTCTTTCTCTCTCTCTCTCTCTCTCTCTCTCTCTCTGTGCAAAGCTTTTTCAGTTATTGAATAGTAACAGATCACTTTCATATCTTTATAATTTTATTTATATATATATAATATATATATTTATATAATTTAATACATATTCAAGGTCAGTCTTGTAAGATAAAATACAACGACACAAGCTCAAAGAATCTTGTATCATTTCAGTGAATCTGAAGACTTTTCAGGATGTTAATACTTTTCCAAAGCTCTGTACATTTATTGGGGATAAACACACGAGGTACAGGAGCAAACAGTACCCATATGTATTAGTTTCTGTCTCTCTCCCTATATTGTTGCTTGGTGAAATACGGACAACCTCTGAAATTAACCCACATTGTTCAACAATCAGCTGGATTATTGAGTCTGTTTGAGTGACTCGTGCCCAGCTGGTTATCTGTGTGTGTGTGTGTGTGTGGCCTGGCTGTGTCAGCTGTGTATCAGCTGTTGGCGGTTAGTGTGTATCCTGAGCAGTGCGTGCACACACTCTCTACTGTGAAAAGGCTTTGAAGTGCTTTGTGGGCTGTGTGCATGTCAGATCACAGCATACGTGCGTCTACAGCAGGAACAGTATGTGCCGAAAGTGGGTTAGACGTGGTTCCGCAAGTGAATCTGCACACGTTTCAGGCATTTCAGCACAATGTAAGGGTCACGTTTGTAAGCCGTTATTTGAATAATAAGAAACAGCATTCGTAAGGGAGTCGTTGGCTGATACCAAACGTGATAACTGACTAAACCTTTCAGTATTATTTCATGAATTTAAGTCTGTACATGTGGAATGTAAACTTTTCAACGCTTTCCTGTGGTGCCGTGTGAACCTCAGCGCTGGGGAACTCCAGACCAGCACATGCCGGCAGTGTTCAGCTCAGCACTTCACCGCCAGCCGTTTACTGTTTGTCAGAGGAACAGAATCGCCAAATCGATGAACGTACATTTCACTCACCTGCGAAGTGGATAACATGAATTTGGATGTTTTAAGGGAGATTCCAGATTATAAGCAGTGGAAAAATGTTTGGTTCAAAAGGAACTAGGACAGGGGGTTGTGTGTAACCGTTTATCACCACACCGGACATCCACATGAAAGTTGTTTTTTGTATATTTTTGCAGAGAACTATAAAATAACTTTTTTTTTTTTTTTTTTTTGCCAAATTAGCCAGAAAAGAAATTTAGCTTGCTATTTTTTTTTTTAACCTAGTTAGCTAACGATGGTTAAGGTGAGGTAAATGTTGGCTATAGCAAGCTGTTTATCCAACATGAAATATTCATTTAGGAGTAAAACAATTTGCTAGCCATATTAGCTAACAAAGGAACTGCCTAACTGGGATGGCTTCTCTGTTTTTGGTCCTTGCCACTGGCTTTGCTTGTTAGGGACTTGGACCCATGCATTTGTGAAGCTGCTTTGTGAATACATGACTTTGAGACACACAATTGCTTATTTAAAATGTATTTACTAATTGATTTTAATTTTTTTTGTTTACCTATTCTATTTAACACGTCATGCATATAACTATTAGACTACTTGGACATTTCAGTGTTCCTGCCATTCCAAATGTCCACCTAAATCTGTCTAGCCATGCTGAGAGTCTGATAAAGCTTCCTGTATGGCCGTTTGATTGTGGTCAAAGGCAGACGGCCTTAACATGAACCTTTTTTGATGTGGTACCTTCATCCGCACGACATCTGATGAATTGAGTACTGCAGAACCCTGGTGGTGGGGTTCTCTATCTCACCTCTTCACAAGGCACTCCGTTAACTCAAAGTATAGAAAGTTCATCAGTACTGAGAGGCGATGGGGTTCATTATCCAGACAGCGAGAAATGTTTCCGTGATAGTCAGCAATCTTTTATCCACCCATCCAGGCCAGGTTCATGGGCAGCATCCGAGTTTATTTGAGCGATGCCGGGCCATGCAAGTCTGCTGTTTAAACCTGCGAGTCTGCGTTTTGCCTCTAGGTGGTGCTGGTGGGAAGGGTGTGTGGGGCACGCCCGGGCAGGTGTATGACGACGAACAGGAGGTGGATGTGCGAGACCCCAACTACGACGAGGATCAGGTACAGGGGCCGCTTGCTACTGTTAGCCAATTTCTCATGACGTAGGCCCTCCCAAGCTCCGCCCCCTGCTAATAGTCCACGCCCTTTACTCCTCCCTCAGGAGAATTGTGTGTATGAGACGGTGGAGCTCCCGCTCGACGAGGACGCCTTTGTTCGGACAATCACACCCATCGTGAAGGAGTACTTTGAACATGGTGATGCTAATGAAGTAGCGGTGAGAATGACTCTCCGTTTTTCCATCAGGAAGGGCAGGGCCTCGGCCATGTTTGAAACGGCATACAACACCACTGTTTGTTCATACTGTACATATGACCCATTGCATCCTTTAAGAATGTTTCAGTATTCTGGAATTTTACCACATACTTCAGTGTTCTTAATTTCAGAGACAGTATAGTACATGATTCCATACACAGTTCTTGTCTTTAAGCACTTCATATAAAGCCCACATTTTCAAGAATGTAATTATAATGACAGTAATCAGAGAACCCATCCATTACCTGAATGAGTAAGATTATGCATGTCTTCACTTGCTTATATTTGATAAATGACATCATTTCTATCCCTCTCTCTCTCTATCTCTCTCTCTCTCCTTCCCTGCAGGAGCTGCTGAGTGAACTGAACCTGGCCACTACGCGCAGTGATGTTCCCCTATTGGCTGTCTCCCTGGCAATGGAGGGCAAGGCCAGTCACCGGGAGTTGACCTCCCGCCTCCTCAGCCACCTGTGTGGGCGGGTCCTGACGCTCGCTGAAGTGGAAGCTGCCTTTCACAAGCTCCTGCAAGAGCTCCCTGACCTGGTGCTGGACACACCCACCGCACCCCAGGTGTGTGTGTGTGTGTGTGTGTGCGTGCGCACGCACGCAAGTGCGAATATTTTATGCAGATAATACTGATCAGTGTCCTAACCTTCATAATGACGGTGTTTTATATGGGTATTAATATGAAGTACTCTGTAGTGTGATGTCTTTTAACTTGAGGCAGTTCTGAGATATATAATATAAAAACACACTCACACAATGCATACACATACACTTCTCACTCTCACCCATTACATTCTCACTCTCTAGCCCTCCCTCTCCATCCCTCTCTCTCTCCCTCCTTGTTTGTGGGCAGTAGTTTTGTGGTTTAAGCTGTTTTTGTTCATGTTGGAACAGCCGAGACAGCGTGTTCATGCAGAATACACACACACACACACACAGAGGTCATATCCCTCAGCAAACAGGGTGAATGGCTCACATCAGCACAAATTTGCCCAGTCTGCTGTTTGCACACATCTGCCATTCTCTCCCTCTCTCTCTCTCTCTCTTTAGTAGTCATAATACAGAAACAAACTAAAGAGGACTATGTGTTTGTATGAATGTGAGAACAAGGCTTCTGTGTCAGTTTTGTGCTGGAGTAGAAAGAATCGGACTCATCTGGCAGAGATGAGAAGCTGCATCACACGACTGATGTATATAGAATCGTGACTCAGCACAGACTTTGCATCCAGACCCTGGTTCAGCTGGGTCGTTGTGGTAGCAGGAGCGCTTCTCTTCACAGCAGCTCTGCTCTTCTGTTCCAGCTGGTGGGGCAGTTCATCGCCAGAGCAGTGGCCGATCACATCCTCCCCGCGAACTACGTGGACGGGTACAAGGGACGTGTGGACTGTGACCATGCGCGGTAGGCGCACACACACCACACACACACACACACACACAGCTACGGTCGGTGTTCTGGAGCAGCTGGTCAGAAAGGATCTCCATGCCAGTGGTCAGCTTGAGCGAGGGTGTTGCGTTTGATTGACAGCCTTGTGCTTGATTGACAGGGCTGCTCTGGATCGGGCTGCCGTGCTACTGAAGATGAGCAGGGAGGCGGGACTCCGGATCGACAACCTATGGGGTTTGGGCGGTGGCCAGAGACCTGTCAATCAACTCATCAAAGAGGTTAGGACCCATTTAATGATCACACCAGGTGATTTGCCCTTTGCATGGTTGATTGGGTTTGGTGGGTTTTTTTTTTTTTCCTCCTCAGCCTGGGTTGTTGTCTCCTCTCTAGTGGCATTCATTAGCAGATCTGCTCAGAGCATCCAAAGTTAGCGCATACCGACCTAGCGCTGCGGGTCTAGTGCATATGCAGAGTCCTGCCTCTGAAGCCCCGCCCCCTCCCTGTGCCCAGGTGAACCTGCTGCTGAAGGAGTACATGCTGTCAGGTGACCATGTGGAGGCGGAGCGTTGTCTGCGGGAGCTGGAGGTCCCTCACTTCCATCACCAGTTCGTCTACGAGGTAACACAATTTGAGCTGCAAAGCTGCACTCAAATAACAAAGGACACAAATCTGTGATACTCCTCATAATTATGGCACATTAATGAAATGAGGGCCTCTCTTTTAATGTGATCTTTTCAGTCGGTCTCGCATAGCTGTGCTTCTTCAGTTCCACTGGCTCAAGTGATGTTTTCTGCAGTCCATCTGCAGTTATAACAAGCCCACTAGGGAGTAACAAATTTGTAATAAACTGAGAATTATGTAAAATCATTTGAATTACCATAAGTGAACACACAACTTTATAACCTAGAAAACAAAAACGACCAATAAAACCAACAATTAGCTGCTGGAAGTAATCAGAATTGTTGGTCTGTGTAGGCAATAGTCATGGTTCTGGAATCCAGCAGAGACTCGACACTCCGCATGGTAATGAAGCTGTTGAAATCTCTCTGCGACTCTTCAGTCATCACTGTGGACCAAATGAGAAGGGTAGGGCGCCACCTGCTGGTCAGAAGGCATTTATGCTTGTTGGCAGTTTAACACACAAACTAAATCATCAGAGAAGCGTAATTCTCAGTGTGGCACGGAGCAGCTAGAAATCATTACCGTTTGACACTAGTAATCATCATTTCCCCTTCCCTGCAGGGCTATGAGAGGGTGTACATGGATATTGCTGATATTAACATTGATGTCCCGTGTGCGTACTCTCTACTGGAGGACTTCGTGGAACAGAGTTTCAGTGCTGGACTCATCAACAAAAAACTCAGGGACCTCTGTCCATGTCGGTGAGTTGGGTGGGTGAGGGTGCTTTGTGTAGTGATTTCATTGGTCGATTTGACTGACATCTTTAGCAGGACAGAAGACCACGTGGTGTACAACAAGGCGCTTGTCTTGTATGTAGTCTGTTAATGTGAGTTCTGTAGACAAACGGTTAAAATGAACTTTCAGCAAGTTAATTCTTTAATAAGGATGTGGAGCTAATGATGTATCTTTAATGAATGTATATGGAGGTAGTAAAGTATCTGTATAGCGGTGTGAAATAATGGGTGTTTTGAGACTGAAGTTCAATTCGTTTCTTTGTGCTTTTCCTTTAACAGAGGGCGAAAGAGGTGCGTCAGCGAAGGCGTGTGCATCAAACTTCAAAGCTACTAATGGTCCAGGAAGACACCTGGGGCCCATGGTCTTCTGGGAAACTAGCGCATCTCCTTAAAACCAATATACCATGTGTCCTAGAGGTTTAGGTAGAGCTTTCCTCCTGTCTTAAGAAAATAGAGCTTACACAGGGAACATGACCAAGGAACAGCAAAAGCGCTTTAAAACTGAAGGAAATGTTTAAACACGTATATTCTCACACACCTCCCAAGGTGACCAAGATAAGCTAACCTAGAAAGTGCCACTTTAAAATGACTGGGTCATTCCATGTTTTGTATTCACTACCACTCTAGAGGCATACAGAGGTGTATCCAGTTAGTCAGATAGTCTGGGGTTTGGGAAGGTGTGATGGGAAGGGGGGAGGGGTTGTTGGCTAACCTGGTCCTGTACTCTTTAAGCTTGATCCCTAGCTTGGAGGAATAGTTTAGCAAAAATAAAAAGCCCTACACAATTCACTTAAAATGATCAGCCATATAAACAAAGTTTTGCTTCTGTTGTCGATACAGTGCAAAACTACAGAAGAAAAAATTGGCCACCAAACATCTTGGCTAATCAACTGCGACGGGCAAGTTGAAAATTGCAATCTACTTATAACTAAATCTATTACCTTAAACATCTCCACTTTGAAAAATAACTCCACATTCTCCAGTTGGCAGTGTTTTGAGTGAGAGCTGTACAGAGGAAGGCCTGGTGGTTTAAAGCTTTTGTCTCCCATTGGTCTAAACTTCCTGTACTAGTCTGATGTTTGTTTGTTTTTTGTTTTTTTTTCCCCCCTCGTCTCAGTTTTATGATGTCATTACTGGATGCAACTAAAAAGGCAATACAGAGACGTGAAGCAATTGGAATGATGTCACAGTGCTGTCAAGAACATATTATTTTTGTATTTCACAACTTTGCCGTGTGATATTTACCAAATGTTCTTGCTTTGTTTAAAATAGATAAATAAAAAGTGTTGACATTATGGCAAACATTGGGAAATTATTGATTCTCATACATTGTTTTCATTTATTTGTGTAATACTTTGATGCAAAAGAATGCGAATTATGTGCTTTCAGGTGAAGGTTTATTATTGGGCATCTTCATTTGCTTCATTCACTGCTTCACTTCCTGAGTTACACCTTTCCTGGGAGCTGCTGGCTGCAGCTGTACAACAAGCCTCAAGTTTGATGCATGAAATCTTGTCATGTAGGTCATAATTTGCGGTTTGGTGCACATGCAGTGCTGTGCATCTTAGACCCTCGTCATCTATAAAATATCATGGCATGCTAAAACAGTAGCCTACATCATACAATACTTTCGCATGTTCAGTTTGCTGGCAGTGTGGTCATAAATGATCTGTATGCCGACATTCACACCTGTTCGTGATGATGCACCACTGACAGATACATGGTCATGTGATGCTGTATTTTAAATGACAACCTGGTTCTGGAAAGTGCATCACAAATAATGCAAATATACAAAATAATTTAATTTAGAACTCAAGGGGAATGCATAATTACACAGATCATAAGGGCTATTCTTAAATATACAGAACTGATAGGGGATAGAACCCTGTGATAGACACTATATAAAGTGGTCATATGGAATGATGAAGTCTGGTGTAATGTTACCAGAGCTCTCTGTCTGCTGTGATATGTTGTGATATTAGGTTGTGATGGAAGTCTGTGTACTCCGTTCCCTTGCGGTGGGCTCTACTGAGCATGTTCCTGTTGCTGTGCCCTGAGTGCCGTTTCCTGTTGCCTGATAACTTCCTGTGCCTCCTGCTGCATCTTCTCCAGCTTCTCCAGTGTGATGGACTTCAGGGGTAACAGCTTGGGTTTGCACAAAACCATGGTGGGAACATCCTCCATGGACAGCTGACCTGCGTGGGTGAATCATAATGTCAACATGAAGGTCTCTTGCCTTCCTATTTTATTACTTGTACTCACGTGAGTACTGAACTCGTAACGTAGTGGTGCACGAGCTCAAAACAAAACCAAGTCGGTGTAGTGAGCCCACTAGAATGATGGAGCATGACATTGTCTCTGAATCTGTTCTGGCTTAACGTTCTGGGGTATGAAAGATCCGTTTAAGGTAATATACCTTGTTTGGGTAAAACCTCTCTTAACATCGTCTTGACTTCAGGCATCATGCGTTCTCTAAACAACACAGGACAATAGAGGACAGTGATTTTCTCTCAAAACCACGGTATTGCTGTTATATTCTAAATACTAGTAACATGCGCTCAATGCTAACAGTTACCTAGCCAGCTAGCTCCTAAACAGTGTAGCTGACATGGCTACCTAGCCTCAATATTAACAAACATTAGTTCATTAGCGTGACTCACTTCAGTTTCTATAAGAGAAATCGTTAAATTTTACATGCCGACTATTGTTAAATATTGAAGAGAGAGTATTCGTGTGTTCGCATGATTGACAAGTTAACATAGTACATGTATAGATTAAGTAGCTTTTACAGTGTTTACCTTAATTATCTTTGGCTGCACAGTTGCTAGCTTCGTCCTTCTACTCTGGAGTACGGTTGCACATTGGGACAAATAATCCCTTTCTGCCCCCTAGCGATTATCACTGGATTTTATAAGCATATATGAGGATACAAGCTACGGAAGGCCAGTTCCAAATGGCGCCCCTGCCCTCCACCTCAAAGGCCACAGTTTGGTGACGTCAACAACGTGCAGACATAAGGTGCGCGAGTTCTCAAAAGCGCTGTTTAAAAACGCGCGTGATGCTGCCTGCGCTGGCTGTAGTGCTTCCGCTACTTAACAATTAGCAATCTATAACAAGTAATAATCAGTTAGTATAGAACTGCATTTGAATGTTTGCTTCTCAGCCATGATTTTCAGAGCTCTTGACAAAATCCTTCACTCTGATTGGTTCTCGCCTTAATCTCACGGAATTATGGTTAATATGCCGCTTCTCAGCACGTATAGTTGCCGTTCTCTCCGAAGACCTCAGGGTCATGGAACACCCCTTTAATCATCAAAACTGACGAATTTGACACAATATAGCCTCGCTGTCCTCACATGCACGCGCATTTGTGGACTGCAGGACCTCGAGTGCGGCATTAGGAACTGGGCTTAGCACTGACTAAAATCACTTAAATCATAATAGTTTTGCCAGTTTCGTCAAGGGCCTTTCAAAATTCATACATCTATCTGTTCAGTTGCCCATCTGTGCGATTTTTTATATCGTTTCGTCGTAAAATAACGCAAAATCTGCGACATGCTCTTTTTCCTTTTTGAGGAAACATCTTTAAGGAAAGCCCATTTTTATATTCTCTATCGTATTTATTTGGTGGATCCCTATATACAATGCTGGACAAAGTAACGAAGGGGGGTGCACGTGTTTTAATTACCAATAAGCTGTATGTTTACAACAAAAGCTATAGCTGCGAAAACATTATTTGGCCTAGAATTTTATTTTTATTTATTTGTTTGTGTATTTGTTATTGTGATTTATGGTTATGCTGTATTTGCAATGGATATGTAACCATTTCAGAGCCTCGTGTTTTGCAGTCCTTCTTAAATGCTTGTTCATTGAGTAAAATGTTTTCTCTGGAATGTTGGAACTGAAGTCAGAAGTTTCTTTCTAAATTTTCCTTATCTGTCCTGGTTTGAATCAAATTTTATTTTTCTTATGTTTAAAAGTAGGGTGTTTAACGTGGGATATCTATCATAAAGAAGAACATCTATTCTCACCAAACTATAAATACTAAATTAAGTGCTCACACCTTTTTTATTTGACTAGATGGCAGGTTTATTAAATTCCGTTGTGTTAATCATGGCAGGTTTGTTAAATACCTTTGTGTTAATCACGGCAGGTTTATTAAATATCTTTGTGTTAATCATGGTGGCATACGTGGCAAACTATATCACCAAAGGAAATCCCATAGTGCAGTGTATTAAAGAGAATATCTGGTGTGTCAAAACCAGGCACCATCTAGACTGAGATGTAGCTCTCTCCAAGCTTGATGAATGTTCTATTCATTTTCCACCACATATTATTTTAAATTAGAGTTTCATTCACCAAAGGTCAAAATTAAGTAAAAATTTCAAAAATGTATTTGTATAGCACTTTTTACTACAGATATTGTTACAAAGCAGCTTTATAGTGGCTTAAGTGAGAAACAGCTTTTCAAGGGTTGACAGTGACAAGGAAGTGGCCATTCGGTCGAGAGCTTTCTGATGGTCCTTAGGAGGAGGAAGCCTTGGTAGCACAGGTTTATTTAGATCGTTTTTGTAAAGGTACTTTACAGGACATCGTTAGAGAAACAGGACATTTCATCAGACGTGCTAGCAAAGTGCTTCTGAAGTTTTTTGCTGATTCAACAAGAGTAACGCACATGCAGTGCACGCCCATCTCTTTCCTGGCGTCCTCTGGGAACACTCTCCCAAACTAATAATCACTTCCTGGTAAGCACAGTTATATGCATACGTACAACGATTGAATAAAATGAATAAAACAGAATTTAGTTAAAAAGTACATTTGCAACATGACCACACAAACATCAAAATACAAATTAATTAAGCTGAGTGTTACATCCGTGAATTTCCAAATGAGTAGAAGAGTAAAATAAACTTTTTGGAACAAAGCCTCATATATATATATGGAGTACTACGGATGCTTATCCGATCTGCTAACGCTTTTCACTGGTGATGGTCTTGGAAGAAACTAATATATTTAAATAAAAAATGTTTTATATTGTTTCATGTTAAAATAGCGTGAGATGGCTGAGATGATTTCCATTCCAGCAGTATTCCTCAATAGGTCAATAGAGCGGCAAACGAAAAGGCGTTTTTTCCATTTTTATTTATTTATTTATTTGTAACTAGTACATGTTCTGCCATAACCCCAAAATGTTGCTATTTCAGCACAATTTCAGCAGTAGGGACATTCCAGTGCAATTTGTGAGAGGAAACAGACAAGCGTACCATTTTTCACTTTCACTAACGCATTTAACGCACACTACGCAATTTGACTACTAATAGTTTTAATGATCGTGAATACGGTATTTGATTGTTGTGGATAAAACTTTTTTATTTGAAAATTAAAATTATAAAGCAGTTTTCTATTTAATTTTAAATATATCCACAATGGATATGGTCTTTTGCTTCGTTAACGATTAACCGGAGATTACTGGAATTTAAACAAACAAGAGTTAACACCTGGGAAAGGCATGTTTGTATGGACAGTTTTTACATATCTTCTGAATTATTAATGAGTTTGTAAAGAGAAAATACAGGATCTTTTTGGTGGCCGTAGACTAGTATTGTAGGGAACAGTGTTCCATAACTCTTTGGCACTTAATAGGTTAAAATGGAAGCTTATCCAAAAGTAATGAAAGTTACTCCGATTACGTAATTTTATTATAGTAATCAATTGCATTACGTTATAGATAAATTTTAATAAGTAATCAATAATCTGTAACGGAATACAGAGTTTTAAATAATCTTCCCAGCCTTGCTTATGAGGTTCCGTGACAGTTGATTCCGTATTAGACCATTCAAACTTAGTAAAAGAAGTATTTCGTGACTTAAATTAATCCACATACTCTTTCAATATTTTGATCTTTAATTTTTTCGGTAAGTAGACTTTTCGGTAATAGACTACGTTATTACCGTAAACTGCAGTGCACTGTTTGAAAAAAAACTTAGGCTAATCAGTCTTAACTTTATGCACATTGACTTATTTTAAAAATGTTATTTGAGACAAATTTAATACAGCATTGCAGAAACGGATACATTAAAGACCAGAATGACTGTCATCTCTGTCCTCGACCAAGTGATGTGTCTGAATGTAGGGGAACACCTCTCAAGTCTCGTGATACATTGGTAATGCGTGCGTGTGACGCAATCCGATGGCAGGGGAGGGGTCCGCTCGAGCTGCAGCAGTGTAGGAAAGGAGGAGGAAGCAAGGATGACGGAGTAACACCTCTGAAGGTAAAAGAGTCCTATTGCTATACACGGTTCAGAAATGTTGGTTATACCAAATATGTTGAACGTTACGGTCACAAAACGTCCCCCATGCGCTGGTCACGTACGGTCGATCCCGGGCTTTCTATGACCAGGGTTTAGAATGCTCTTTTGTTCAGCCCCGGAATGGCCGCTGTGTATGTCTGTGTATGTGTATGTGTGTGTGTGTGTGAGAGAGTGAGTGAGTGTGTGTATATGTGTGTGTGCGCGCATGCATGCGCGCGCGTGCGTGCGTGTGTGTGTGGAGAGAAAGTGTTTTCTTTTTTTTCCACGTATTCCGTAGGCTAGCGAAACAGGCGCCTCGAGAAGGCAGCGGAATGCGTCTCGGCCACCCGAGAGCCTCAACCGTAAACAAAAGAGTGATTTGTCCCAAAATGGTCATACCTTTATCGGTGTCAGTTAGCTAGCTAAGCTAGCTAGGTTAGCTAAGTAGACTACAGAGCACGACTACGCACAGAGGCTGGACTCTGCTCTTGCGGCGGATTGTCTTCCTCGCTAAACATCGCAGTGGTTGTGATGCTTTTTTACGGATGACAACTGCTTGAGAATGCCCTACAAGAAACTGTCCATTTTTACTTGATTAGCGCCTTAATGTTTGACCCGCTTTGACGCGATTCTGCTGGTTAATACGTGAAGTACGCATATGCGCTTAATCGAGCGACGGTAATGCTAGGATACTTGGCTAGCTAGCTACGTTTGTTATCTGGCATTTCCCCCGTTGTCATCTGTTGCTGGTTCATTGGCTGTTTTCAAAGCAAGCTAACGTTAGCTAGCACACCAGCTTTCCAGCTAGGTGGTTTGAAGGGTGGCTAACTTACTAGCTTACATATGTATTCAGTCGATTGTCTTGATTCTAAACTGGGAAGTAAAATCACTGTGCTGTCAAGGTAAGGAATATTAACCGCAAATTGTCATGGCACTTACTGGGTAGCTACCTAGCTAGCTGGCTTGGTAGCTAGCTAGCTAATTGATAGCACTAAATTAATGGTTAGCTAAATCGCTAACTGATAGTGAAACAAGGAATACGGTCTCTTTACCTATATGAGCCAGCTAACTAGCTAGCAATTCAAAAATATGTCGGCTATGAAAACTGTCGTTGGGTAGCTAGCAAGCTAGCTTAGCTAGGTTGGGTCTTAGCTAACTGAATTGCTAGTCAAGTGGCAACTCAAAAGTATTGACCTTATTTCAGATGCAGCTGTTTCGTAGCAAAGGTACAGATACTGTTAAGCTAGTTTTAGAAAATCACAAATCCATATGTCAAAACTAACATGGTTAATGTATTCATTTAAACCAGGATTGGAATGCCGTGCTACGCTTGGCAACAATAACTAGAAGTATTTTTGCAATAACGTCATGCCCTTTTTGAAACAAATGCTATTTTTTGTGGTTCTCTCCGTTGTGTGTCCGGTGTGTAGGCCCGCTACCGATCTGCGTTTACCTGTACAACTTAGTACCCAGACTTGTAGCAGACTTATAAAGCATACCGTTAACTATCATGTAATTATCCACACGTGGTGGTGTAGTATTAAGAGGAATACTAAAGCTTTTTTTCACAGCACTGTCAGATACCTAGACTGTTACGTCAATGGACTGTTTTAGTATGACTGGACGTAAATGATCGTTTTTATTTTTCGCTATTCAGATGGATATCTAGTAGTTGTCTAATGATTCATGCCTTGACTACATTCGCCACCCGGCAGCTGTGCCCGCTGGAATCCCTTCTGTATTGGCTTCTGTTGATCAAACTCTAACTGAAATACCGTGAATGTGGTTCCAACAGTCTGGCATGCTAGTCGAAAACAGCTGGTCGTCATGTAGTCGGACCAGACCAGGTGTGGGTTTCAGAGGCCAGTGTCATGAAAAAGGTACTTGCTACTCCTGACTAAGTTTGCATGGAGTTTCTGCTTTAATCAGGACAAAAGTGTGCCAGCTTCGTATTTCTGTCCTGTTGGTGAGTGTTACAACTCCCACAGCATGTTTTATAAATGTAGGGTACTTATTGAAAATGTGCTTTTCCTACAAGTCTAATCAGTGCACTCATTCAGTGCATGAATCATTACATCACTACCAGACATCCAGTTGATTACCAAAATATATAAAAACATTGTCACGTCCAGTCATTTTAATAAATGAAACATGCTTACAGTCCAGTTAAAACAAGCCAAGTCGCTCTCCACCGGAATCGGACCAAAGAAACAGGCTGGCAAGTGCTATGTTGGCCAAAGAGCGATGCCCGTAGTGTGTGTGAGCCAAGTTTGAGGAGTGCTCTATCAGACGCCGGCCCCCCCCCCCCCCCCCCC
>JAOXYF010000020.1:2979152-2989726 GCA_028565775.1 Sternarchorhynchus goeldii | reverse complement strand
ACCACCCTGACTTGCTCATCATTGTAAGGAACTATCTGAAAGTTTTTGTTGGCTGGTCTGCTGGTTTGTGATATAATGCAACGTGTGACACTGAGCTCCACCTGGATTGATGAGGCTTCCAGTAGGATACAAGGCCTCTGGGCTCCAGTCGCTCTATTGTGGTTCAGATTTTCAGGTGTGGCTGGAGCCGTAGATCGTCCCAAGCTACATGGCTTGTTTGTTCAGCATTTAACCTTTCCGAGTCTTAACTCGCGCGCTGCGGGCGTGTCGGGCAGCACCGGTCCTTCCCGTACGGCACTGGTGGCTGAGGAAACCGCGTGTTAACGAACGCGCGGAATCACCACCACGTGTTTTTACTGCTTTCCTTGATATGTGCTGTCCACAACTTTTTTTTTTTTTTTGATGTTTTTGGTCTTTTCGGCTTACGAAGTGAAACTGCGCTAAATTCAAATAAGATGTTTCACCAGCCAGCGTGTGTCGAGACCGTTAATAACCTGCCTGCTGAAAAGCTGTCAAAGTCATCAACCCGTCAAACATCGTGAGCGGTTCAACTGCCAGATATTATTTTCGGCTCAGCGGCAGATTAAACTCCTTGTTTAATCTAGTGGCCAGGTGTGTGAACTGCTCCGGTCTTCTCTCCAGCCTCCTCGCTCGTCCCACGGTTTGCAGTTGCCTTTCTCTTCTGTAGAAAGCGCAGGCCTCTTTTAAAATGTGTACTTTGATTTCTTGTTTGTTTGTTCGTTCGTTTACACTCATAGGACTTAAGCCCTCGACTCCGGTATCTGATTGGCCAGTGTGTTGGTTAGCAACGGAAAGGAGGGCGGTCCACTTGTTGGTAACCGCCAACGAGAAAGAAACGAGTGGGGCTCAAAGCCCGTACCCTTCAACATACCCCAGCAATGGAGAACGAGAGTAAAACTGATAATTTCTCGCTAGTTTTCGCATATGCGAAATGGACACGTGAATATTAAAAGGTATACGGCATTATTTGATTAACGGAACAGGCTCGTTGTTTTCCTGGTGGAAACCTGGTCGCTCAGTACTGATCTGGTGTCAGTGTCTCTGGCCCTGCCCAGTTTTCGTGCTAGTTCCCTCGTATGTAGCGTTATGATCTTTTGAGGCGGAGGCGTCCGTTCCCAGAGAGGAGTGGCCTTGCACGCGTCGTTATAGTGCCGTTTAAAAGGACATGGATCATTTAGCCAGAAAGGTCTTGGGACCTTGCAGGGAGGCCAGGCTTTGAAGAGCGCTTCCAAAGATTATTCACAGAGGCATTAACCTTTCAGTCACTCTGATCTGGGTTCAGGTCACCACGCTCTCTCTCTCTCTCTCTCTCTTGCTCGCTCGCTCGCTCGCTCGTTTGATTTAGCGCAGGTATGTGAGGAGGCCGAGTGGGGTGACGTGTCGTGCGTGTGCCATCGTAGATTGTGAAGAAACGGCACAGCTGTTCGACCACCCTGCAGAAACACCACCCCCCCTCCACACACACACACACACCCAGACGTCCAGGCACCGCCCCACCTCCCTCGCGCAGGGCCACGTTTCCGCACACGAGCGTCTGCAAGCAGCACGTCTGCCATTGGAATCGTAGTGTCGCCCTGACGCGGCTTCACCGGTTCTGGAAACACTGGTTTTGTGATGCTGATCTGTTCTAAATGGCTGGAAACTGCTGTGGGTTTCAGTTTGTTTGCTGCCATAACGGTTCTTATTGACTTCCAAAAATGTTTGAAATGGTTCAAGAAACCACTCAGTTCACTTGGTGACCAGACTGGAGGAATTTGGTTGGATGGGCCAACCGTACAAAGGCCCTATCCTGGTATCATGTAAATGGAAATAACCTTAACATTTGATCACGCTGTGTTATCGGCACGTGCTGGAGGTTGCCGTGGTGAGGCCTTTCCACTTGCTAAGTTCTGTGTCCCGACTTTTCAGTCTGTTTTTTACTGTTCAAAACCATGAGACCGCGAGAGCTAATTCTGTTGTTGTTGTTTTAACAGCCGAACCCAAACGATGCGACGTCTGTGGAACTTTCTGTGCGCCCTCGTTGTGACCCAGCCAGGGGACGGTGTTCCCTCCAGCCAACCATGAGGCTGGCCTCCTCCTCGATCCACTCTCACCTCCATCAAGCTCTGCTCTTCCTCATGGAGTTTTAAAGGCCACGGGAGCCCTGGGTGCTGTTGTCCGTCCTTCCTGGGGAACGAGCGCACACACACACACGCACACACACACACACACAAACAGGTATGTATGAAAGATTTGAGGTATAGCAGCCCAGCCTGCCTGCCATTTTTAGAATTGTTTGTCTGAGTTATTAACAAGAGGAGCGAGAGGGGAGAGACAGCGGGAGAGAGAGAGAGAGAGACTCAGGATTCCATGTTTCGTCGGATCAAAGTGCTTCAACCATGAGCAGTGCTTTAGGCAAAGAAAAAGACTGCAAGGAGAAGGAAGCCAAAGCCCCCATCAGCCTGGGTAAGGAGGGCAAAACCAAAGGGAAAGATGCCAAAGATGGTAAGAAGGATGGTGGCAGCGCCCCGCCCGCCGTGGCCTTCTCCGTGGACAACACCATCAAGCGGCCCAACCCCGCGCAGGGCATGCGCAAGAAATCCAGCAACGCCGAGGTCCTGAAGGAGCTGGCCAAGTGCCGCGAGGAGAACTCCACCCGCATGGACCTGTCCAAGCGCTCCATCCACCTGCTGCCGCCCTCCATCAAGGAGCTGACGCAGCTCACCGAGCTCTACCTGTACAGCAACAAGCTGCAGAGCTTGCCGGCCGAACTGGGCTGCCTGACGGGCCTGGTGACTCTGGCGCTGAGCGAGAACTCGCTCACCAGCCTGCCGGATGCGCTGGACGGCCTGAAGAAGCTGCGCATGCTGGACCTGCGGCACAACAAGCTGCGCGAGATCCCCGCCGTGGTGTACCGCCTGGCCTCGCTCACCACGCTCTACCTGCGCTTCAACCGCATCACCGCCGTCGAGAAGGACATTCGCAGCCTGGCTAAGCTCACCATGCTGAGCATCCGCGAGAACAAGATCAAGCAGCTGCCCGCCGAGATCGGTGAGAGAGTGAATGAGTGAGAGAGAGAGGTGGCTGGGGTAGCTCAAGAAATTTGGCAGGTGTGGGGAGGGGCTATGCTCTCGAATGTACTTGGCTCTGGAAGTGAGCTGTAGAAGGTCGATGAGCATGCAAATGTGCTCTAGAACCTAGTTTCAAGCAGGAATGTAATCTAGAAGCCAAATGGACAAGTGGGTGTGCTCTAGATGCGTGTGTGATCTAGAGGCTGGATGTGTGAGGGGGTATGCTCTAGAAGCTAGCTGAACTATGGAGTGTGTTGTAGAAAATAAATGGACAAGTTAGTTCTATAAAAGGTACTTGAGTGAGTGAGTGGGCGTGCCCTAGAACCTAGTTAGTTGAGTGCTAAGAAATCTATGTAAACAAGTGAGTGCTGTAGAAGTTAGTTTGGAAGAAAGTTCACTCAGAGTAAACGTTAAACTTTAGAAACTAGATGAGTGAGTGCACTCCTGGAGTAAGATTCCTGAATAAATATATGCGGTGTAAAATGCGTCTTAAAGTTGTCTCTTCAGTTTACTCAGCTTTATAAACCATTTTATTAGATTTTAATAATGTTATAGTATTTTTTTTTTGGTATTTTTTTTAGCCTCTTAGGTTTTTTTCAAATGTAAAAATGCTCCAGAACATAAAACATTTACCTGCTCCAAACCTCTAATCATGTTTGTATACCAAAATTATTGTATCAAATCGCAACGAAACTTGAGATTCCATAATGCATTGAATCATTTCCTAAAGAGTCATAATCAAACCTGATTGGATGAAAGCTGCATTAGTGTGAGGTCGGAGACGTACAGAGATTTGCAGCCATGGGTGGGTCTGCTGTGAAAGTCTGCCTGGCAGGTAAGTGAAGTCGGACGGGCGATCGTGCCCCGGCTGTTAGGGCAGGGATTGGCTCCCTACAGGCTCTCTCTACCACTTACCTCACAAGCATAATGGTCGGTATCACTTCAGGGAAAAGCCCTTAACCACGCATGATCGGCCAGGTCTGCTAACAGTTCTCCTGTGACATTTTGTTGTCCTGAATCACAAGAACTTCCTTCCTTACGGTAACTTTCTGGAAACACTCCTGTCCATAGGTTGAGAGAGTTTCCAGGAGGCAGAAAAGGCCTTGATTACAACGATTTTCAAGTGGGAAGTTACCTTGGCAGTGTTGTTTACACTCTGCTTAGTCTGTATCCAGGAAGCTGGCCTTAAATGTGCCCGTGATGTGTGGTTCCCGCCTAACAGGCCGTCTGATGTGTTTGTGGCTCTGGTCCACAGGGGAGCTGTGCAATCTGATCACCCTGGACGTGGCCCACAACCAGCTGGAGCACCTCCCCAAAGAGATCGGCAACTGCGCCCAGATCACCAACCTGGACCTTCAGCACAACGAGCTCCTGGACCTCCCCGAGACTATAGGTGGCGCTGTCGCCTGAAACGCCTGCTTATCCTTTCCTGTGTAGAATGCGTCATCTCTGTCTTTGCCCCCTCTGTCTTGATATTCACACCTAGATTTTAATGCAGCTCTGTGAATCCATTGGAATTTGGATAAGTGGAACGGTGGGGGTAGTGTACGTCCCAATATTTGAATGAACTGACTGACCAAAAAGATGATCTGTATTGGTCTAAGCTGTAATACACATCTGTACATACATATGCATGTGTGAGTGTATATGGGCGCACACACACACATATATATGTGTGTTATATATATTCCCACGTCTCTAGATTTATATATATATATGTATATACACGTGTGTGTGTGTGTGTATAATATATAATATACACACACATTCATATATAACGTGTGTGTGTGTGTGTATATGTATATTTGTATGTGTGTGTGTGTGTGTGTATATATATATATATATATATATATATATATATCACACACACACACAAATTATATATATAATTTGTATTTACACACACAAAATTGTTGTATGTAGTTGTATGTAATATAATTTTTTCTTTCTTGCAGGCAATCTATCAAGTATAAACCGCCTGGGTCTGCGGTACAACAGGCTGTCAGCAATCCCACGATCCTTAGCAAAGTGCCGGGAGCTGGAAGAGCTAAACCTCGAAAACAACAATATCTCTGTGCTACCCGAGGTAAAAAAAAAAAAAAGGGGGGGGGGGGGAAGAAACGAAACGGGCAGGTAGTATCCGTGGTTTCCGTTCTTTTCCTTCAGGAGAGAGTTCAACTAAGAAGGGCAGACCTGATCAGCTGGGAGAGTGAGCGCTGGCAGGGCGCCTGATGTCGTGCTAGCTCGCTGCTTTCATGCGCGCTTGTGTCTTTGTCTCTCACGGTAGATTTTGGTTTTGTTTATTTATTTTATCCCGTTCGAAGCGCGGATTCCAGAGGCTGCTCCCTATGGACTGCGGCACCGTGGAGTTTAGAGCTAACGTATGTTAGCCTTGCGGTAGGCTAACCACAGTGCACCAGCGACCTTAAAACACGTGCATTAGGGAGACTCGCGAATGCTGGAGCGCTGTAGAGAAAACGGGCTTTGTAAGGGAATCTTTCGTGTTGCAGTGTGGTTTTCCAAGGTAAATCCAGTCAGTTTTTTTTGGTACGTATGTTTAGTTGTATTGCAGGTAAAAGACTTTTAAATGTTTTCTGTCATAGACCAGTAGATTTTGAAGACCCTTATTTTCTTCTTTTGTTTTTATAGCACTGGAATTTTATTTCCATATGTTGAGTAGAATTAAGAGGAAGTTTGCATATAGAACAGTTCTGACACCCCTTCACGCCTAAACGTGAGTTGTTTTTTTTTTTGTAAAATCGAGTTATCTTCTCTCGTCTACGCCCGTTGCCCTAGATCTGAAGGGGACTTTTAGGCAAGACCACATCACAGGTGCTGCTGATCCTGCCATCCGGGAACCTCCTTACCATGAAACTGTCGTTAATAATACTGTAGTTTGATTGATGTTGGCATCAGCGTTGGGGAACTGGGGTGATTGTGAGGGTTGGGTCTTGGTTTATTCTCACGTACTCCTCCGTCACTAAGGACTCCACGAACCCCATCCGCCTAGTGTTCGTCTCTGCACTTTGCCTCTCTAAAGATATGAAAGGAGGAGGAGAGGATGACTAATCTGCAATAAGTCACAACTTCTTTTACTCAGCGTTTTCTTCCGGTAAAGAATTTTTGCTCTTGACTTAGCGTTTAGCGACCTAACGGCTAAATCTGGACCTCCCGGCTCAAACAGCGTGAACAGCACGCGATCGCTTACGACGGTTCGCACTTGAATCGAAAAATGTTGTTCTGGGGCATCGCGCCAAGCCTTGGAAATCTAACTGATCAATAACTAAAGCCTTGTACTTATATGGGGTGGTATATTCAGAACAACTACTGAGAGGCTCCTGCCGTTCTTTGAGCAGGAGGTGTTCAATAATACACACCACAGAGACTGTAACACTGTTGGACCAGTACCCTGCCTGGAGGTGCTCCTTTGTTTGCATCTCACTCTGAATGGAACAGTCAATTATAATTGGTTATATTATTACTCAATAAAATATGCACTTGAATTTTTTTATAGTTCTTTTTTTGGAACTAGCCAAAAAAAATCTGGCTAGTTTCAAACCAAATCCAGAAGCGTAGTGTATTGGTTCTAGTTTATTATAATACTATTATTATATTGCTGCATAAATACTTCCCCAAGTGTCAAAAGTGGATTACAATGAATAATTACAGAATTGTAACTGAATGGTTGTGAGATCAGAGATTTAGAGGACTGTTGCTAAATAAGCTCTTTTGCTAGTTTGTAGATGCTAGTATCTCAGCTGTTGCTAAATAATGTGTATTACTAGTTTGTTCCTTTACACAGTCATCATACTTCCTGTATGTCTGGAAGTATGATGACTCCAGGTGTGTCTGCTGCCCCTCTTGGGCGGCATCTGACGCTGTGTCTGTGTTGGCCAGGGTCTTCTCTCCAGCCTGGTGAACCTCACCAGCCTGACGCTGGCCCGCAACTGCTTCCAGTCCTACCCGGTGGGTGGCCCCTCGCAGTTCTCCACCATCTACTCGCTCAACATGGAGCACAACCGCATCAACAAGATCCCTTTCGGCATCTTCTCCCGTGCCCGCGTCCTCAGCAAGCTCAACATGAAGGTGAGGAACCTCCCGTTATCTCGTACCAGCCTGTCATCCCCGCGGCCCTTGCACTGCGATGCTGGTACATTTGTGGCACTTTCCGGAAAGAGCTGAGTAGCTCTGACGCTTTATTCTGGTCGTGCTGTAACCGCAATGTGATGAGCTTTGCAGATATGATGCTTACTCTGTTGATCTGAGCGACTGATGGAAAACAACTCCCTTAAAGCACTGCTGTCTCTAAGAAATAGTGAAAATGGTTGTGTGGTGTCGTTGTGGTTTGACTGGAGGCACGAATGTTCCTCACCTCAGCAGACTGTGAGGGGGAAGAGTGAAGGCAGGGTGATTTTCCCCATTCGACTGATTTAGTGGGGCAGAAGCTCAAAACGTGGTTCTGTAAATGTAAACAATGTTAATGTGACAGGAAGAGTTCTGTAGACAAGCGGTTCAAATGAACTTTCAGTAAGTTAATTCTTTAGTGAGTGCTGAATAATAACGTACCTGTAATGAACGTGTGTTTGAACAGGTGTGTGTGTGTTTGGATGTGTGGTTATTAAAAACTAAGTGAATACTGGAGGGTGTAGACAGTCACCCTAGATCCAACATGTCTGGGTTGGTGGTGAAACGTTGCTAAGAGGCGCCATGGCGATTGTGGCTGGGATTATGGCCGCCGTCTGATGGGCCAAAAAAATATCATGTTGCAGTTATACTGCTGTATACTGAGAGAGCAGTACGATTTTCCTTTTATTAAAACACTGGTGGACCTTTGCGATGCCATTGTTAGATTGATCTGTGTTTTACTGACCAAAAATATATTTAAATGTGATTTAGTAAAACTCATTGAAATAATTTTCAACATGTGGGATTGGTCAGGAGGCTCCTGGTTCCTGGAGGCCTCTGGGAAGATTTATTAGCTCTGCTGTCTTTAAGTCCAGGTGGGGATTTCGAGTTCAGAAGTGAGGTCACGCCGAACCAAGCTGCAGTGATTGTTCATGATGATCGCAGACTGGTTATAATGACCAGTGATTTCTAGTACTGTGATTGGTCACAGTGCTGCTTCTAAAGGAGTTATGTTCCACTGTCTTGTCCCAGTAATGAAACTGCATTGAAGCCCAAGCGGCCCAGTCTGCTGCTGCCATAGCTCCCCCACACCGCGTGGCGGGCTCTCCCGTCCGGGCCCGCCTCCGGTGACTTTGGTTCTCGTGCGCGATTGGACCGTTTGCCGTAACAAAGCACGTGTGGACTGCCTCTTCCTCAGGACAACCAGCTGACGTCGCTGCCGCTGGACTTCGGCACGTGGACCAGCATGGTGGAGCTGAACCTGGCCACCAACCAGCTGACTAAGATCCCTGAGGACATCTGCGGCCTCATGTCCCTCGAGGCACGGCGCTCCTCCCACCTTCCCTCACACACGCAGGGTGTAGTGTTTTAGGCCTCGGCAGGAGATTTGGGGTGATTTCGTGCATGCTGTTACGGGGGCAAGGTAGCTGAGTATGCAGTGGTAATGGGGCGGGGCTTGCGGTAGCTGAGTATGCAGTGGTAATGGGGCGGGGCTTGCGGTAGCTGAGTATGCAGTGGTAATGGGGTGGGGCTTGGAGGATGATGCTCACTAGCTAAGCTGATTAACACATGCTAGCAACATGGCATGCATACATGATAGAAGAAACACAAACAAACATTTCCTGCTCTTTCATTTGATTTTTAAATACTCACAACAAATAAACACACTTACATAATACGTAGACTAACAATAAGATGTCTATGAAAATACTATCCGAATGATGTATGTTTGCATGAAGTAGCGAATATAGAAGCTCAGAAGCAGAGTCATCAGCTTAGCTCGTTTTCTTCAGTTAAGTCTTGCGTTTGCACACCCTTAGGTGCTCATATTGTCCAATAACCTCCTGAAGAAGTTGCCTTACGGGATCGGTAACCTGCGCAAGCTACGTGAGCTCGACCTAGAGGAGAACAAGCTGGAGTCCCTCCCCAATGAGATCGCCTACCTTAAAGACCTACAGGTAAAATTCCGGCTCCACTGTTGTTGTGTTGCCTACAGGTGACGAATATGGAGTTTTCTTTAAGTTTTACACAGTGATGGACAGATTAATTGGATAAAGATCCAAGAGAAGCCAGTGTTTACCCATTATTTGCTTTAATCAACAATTCCCACTGAGGTTACATGTTCAGCTTGGTTCTCAGTGTATTTTGGCTTTATTTTTAGAAACTTGTGTTGACCAATAATCAGCTGACCACGTTGCCAAGAGGAGTAGGACACCTGACTAACCTGACTCACCTAGGGCTGGGAGAGAACCTTCTGCAGCACCTACCTGAAGAGATTGGTGCGTGTATACACACACACACACACACACACACACATATACCTGTACCAGCTAAAGGTTGGTTTCTGTTCAGTAAAGCATGCAGCCATGCACCTGCCTTTCAGCAAAAACCCGAATTAAAATTCCATGAACCCAAGTCGGCTCTGTGCTTCATTTCCTCTGTTGCTTAAAAACCAACCGACTAACCAGACTGCCCTTCCGCCGGTAACTGCACTGTTCGCACAGGCACACTGGAGAACCTGGAGGAGCTCTACCTGAACGACAACCCCAACCTGCACAGCCTGCCCTTCGAGCTGGCGCTCTGCAGCAAGCTGTCCATCATGAGCATCGAGAACTGCCCCCTCAGCCACCTCCCACCGCAGATCGTCGCCGGAGGGCCGTCTTTCATCATCCAGTTCCTCAAGATGCAGGGGCCCTACCGCGCCATGGTCTGAGGGGCCCAGCCTCGCTGAGGGGGCCACGCACTGTAGAAACAAACGAAAACAAGGAATGAACAACAGCAGAAAGGACAAAACAAACATATTCAACGTTCAATTTAAAGACATCCTTGTCATTAATAGGTATATATCTGAGAGAAGACAAGGTAGGTTACTCCATATCACTGATCATGCCAAGAGATGAATGCTAGGTAGTTGGGACCCCTTCCAGCCAATCACGTTTGAGGAAGACAGAACAAGAAGCGGAATCCTATTTAGACTCCAGTTGCCAAAGTGGGTGATTGTCTTAGGAAGAGGGGTGTTGAAGCACTCTCTGTAAGAGCAGTTAAACCACAACTTATTTCAGTCCTTTTGATTTTAAAGTGAGAAAAAAAAACCCGTTGTATGCAAAAACAGTTTCTCCTTTTATTGTTTTTGTGGGGTTTTTTTTGTTGTTGTTTTGTTTAGTTTTTTTTTTTTTTTGCTGCTGCTGCTGCTGCCATAATCTGTATTGGTTTTTCTGTTTGTTTGATTGTGTCCGTGCGAGTGCGTGCGTGCGAGTGCGTGCGTGCGAGTGGTCTGTTTTGTTTCTTTTTTCTTTTTAAAGACCATCCCATGCTGAGTGGTTTTGTTTTGTACAGAAGTTTTATTTGTTGGGTAACAGAACAAGTCGTTAACCATTC
>JAOXYF010000020.1:2962807-2978463 GCA_028565775.1 Sternarchorhynchus goeldii | reverse complement strand
TTGAATGTGGTCGGGGTGTCCGTGGGCGGGGGGGTTAGGGTTGGTGTCCTCGGGCAGCTGGTCAGGTGCAGAACTGTAGGGTTTCTGAGGGGCAGATGTTTTGCAGTGGGGTAAGCCAAAAAAACCCAAAAACAAACAAAACAGGAGAAAAAAAAAAAAACACTATTCCCTTCAACGTTTATCATCCGATCTTTTGAAGACATTTCTTCTACACTCTTCTTCTGAATCCTCGTACTGTCACTCGAATCCTCTTCTCTCTTTCCTTTGTTATTCCTTTTCCGGCGGTTGATTTGCTTTCTGCCACACTGATTTTTCCATGCCGGCGTGTTTCTGCACTTTGTAACGTTATCTGCCATCCTCCTTACATCAAAAGGGTAAAGGGGCATGTGTTTAGTGCTAACGATTAACTGTTTGGATGGGGCATTTTTTTTTATCTTATAGTGAAGTATTTTATGCTTTATTTGATCGTCTATCATGTATGGTTTATATGTTGAATGAATACAAGTTTGCCTCAACAGATTTGAAAAATTAATGTTCTGTTAAAAGCCAAATTTCTTGGTATTGAGGCTATCAACTCTTTATTAAATATTTTGATTTAAGCTGAATGTCTGATTAGTCTGTTGGTGTGTGTTTATGTACATTTTAAACACTCATAGCTTTGGTATTACTTTGTTTTGCAAAGTATTGAAATTAAGACCCTGGATGTTTTTATCTTACTTTTTAAGAATGATTTCATTTTGCCTTTTTTAATAACAAAATTGTTATCATTTAGTAACACAAGTGACTGTACATTTTTTTAAATATCCCGTCTAGTTTATCCAACAGTTTTTTAAAAGTGTCAAGTCCAGTGTTTCTGGGATTTTCCTTGTCTTTTCTGAGGAAGCCTCCGTCAGCAGCAGTGCGTGTCCAAAAGCCTCTCCCCAAGCTGCTGGAAACCCCTCCTCAGGCTTTGGAAAGCCCCGCCCCCACCCCTCCAGCCACACCTCCTTGGCAAAGCTGTAGTGGTGCCAGTGCTGCTTTCTCTGCCCACCAGCACAACCTGATGCAACTTTTTGTGGACTTTTTAAAAATAGACATAAACACACACACACACACACACGTAACACTGTACACCGACACACCCAGCAGAGGTGAGTACAGCCTCAAGCCTGCTTGGATGCCCTGCTCCTCAGTTCTGAACTCGACTAAAAACCCTGGCACAAACACAGCACAGACTGAACAGTCCACAAACAACATAGAAAGTAAACATTGTAAAAAGGGCTTTTTATGTTATTCCTGCTCACCAACACACCGGAAGCATTGCTTTCCTGGTTTTGTATAAAAGCTTAGAAAAAAATGTACATTTGATTTTTTTTTTTTTTCCTTTTTCTCGTTTGTGTAATTACAGTTAGCTGTTAAGAAATGGGATTATTATGATTATTATTATTATTATTATTATTGTTCTGTGCAAATAAATACCTTCAGTGAGTACTTCAAGTGAGATGTGCATTAGGAACACACCACTGCAGATGTGCGCTGAACAACATTTGTTTCCTTTTTCCATCTAATGTGCCATTAAAGAAGGGTTGGTTAATATGGGCAGGATGCTGGCTTAGGAATGATTAGTGACGGAGCATCTAGCCGAAAAAAGACTAAGGAAGAATGGGTTGTCGGTTTATTTTGACTTTTTTAAAAAAAATTACACACCGATGTTTTGCTTTAATGTGAAAATGTGTTTCTTGCAAAATTGCATAGGAAGAAGTTGCGATGTTTTAATGTCAATTTGGAAAGACATCAAAGAAAAAAAAACAAATGTCTAACCCCTCTGTCCAGTTTATTTCTCTCTTCCCCCATTCTTTCTGTCCATACAGTTAAATACCCAAAACAAAAACAACAGTCGAGCTCTAAAATCGGCCTGGAGAAGTACATGAATTAAAATAAATACAGGGGACTGCTTCATATACATTGGAGTTCTACTCCCGTAGCCGTCAGAGAGCACAGAGCTGTTCCGGACTTTGGGCAGCGTTCCTACATATGAAAGACGGGGGGGTGGAGATTTGTTTCCGGTAGGTCACCTAACGACGGCTGTTCTGTCTGGCAACGGCAGATTTGTCTCCAGCAAATCTATTGGTTTTCAAGCTTGTGGACTTGTATGGGAGATATGGTTTAGGTTGTGAACGTGAGCATATCTTAGACTCTTGTTATTAAGGGGTCATTGTATGAGTTAGTGTTTGAATTAACACAAACATAAGCCTTTGCCACTTCTTAGGGAACTAGCTTGTATGTAAAAGAAAGTAAGATGAATGAGTATGATTTCATCTACCTTCACATATGTAAACCCCCACCTGAGGGCCACCTCCACACTTCTATGTGAATAATTAATATACAGACCTGCTATAGTAAATTTTTTCGGGGTCGGATAAGAAGCAATGACATGCTTTTTCTGGGGTAATGTGCATGACCCGCCCTATAGGCAAAATGTGACATAAAAATTTACCGTATTTGGTGTTGCTATATATCCACACACATCTTTAATTGAAATCATTTACTAATATAGGATTTAGGTTAGGTTCTTCGGGATGTTTTTCTTAGACGTTCCGAAACGCTGACTATTTTGCACCGTTACGTCCTGTATCCGAATATGTGAGTTTACTTGGAAGTAATATTAACTAGACCAGCGGGCGGCGCTACGTCCTCGCATAGTGCATCAACGTCCACTCGCTCACGGGTAGAGAGTCTCGGCATATGAGCACCTTAAAATTAATCAGCGGCATACTTATAGGAATCAACCTTTCACACACAAATGCTTGACTTGTATGGCTTTTTGTGAAAACACTGAGTATTCAGTGTGGCTCGTCTAACGTTTGGGTCAGGCTTGCCTTTCTTATCTTCAGAAATGGCTTTTTTATTGGTTAAAAGCTCCCACGACATTTTCTCTTATCTTCGTTCTGTTCTGTTCTTCTCAGTGACCATAAAAGGCTGACAGGGTTATTTGTTCTGCTGTGGATGTTCTGGGACGATCCGCTTGAATACCGCGTGTACTTCTCAGAAGCATCACTTTTGGCGTTCCCACGCGGATCTGCGCTTTACGCTTAGCGACACCAAACTCAGAGGCTGGTATTATAGAAAGAGGGCGTGGCAGAAATACAGCGAAAGGGAAGTAATTTCGTACGCACACACACTCACACACACAAGCGCACAGAGGAACAGCAGGCTAATATGATTAGCCGTCTATTAGCTCCGCGCGCGAGACAGACCCAGATACGGCGTGAGCGATTCTGTGAAGAGGCGACTAAAGGTAAAGCACATTTCTTCCTTGCTTAAAAAAAAGGCAATTCGAATTAACTTAACGTTGTCATCTACCTTATACCGACCTACTTTAGAAGAAAAGTTGTGGTTATAGAAAGTTTTTATTTCTTACATTTTTGTTGCATTATTTTAAAAGGTAGTTTTATTCCTTGTTTACTTTTTTTTATTATTATTTTGGATTCAAATAATATTTTAATCCAAAATAAAATTTCAAGGCATCGTGTAATGTAATGGCGGAATGAGATAATTGATGTTTATATTTGTCTTGTTTTTTCTCTTAGAATAAAGACATGACTGCCAAGCTGTCTGAAATCTTCACTTGCGGTTCCTCAATAGCACTGAAAGCACATTTTCCAGCATGAACTGACAGGAACGTTTTTTTCCTTCCTTTTTTCTCCCGGGACGTAAGCCGTTAAAAGTCTATTTAATTCGAACCTATCTGACGTGAGATGACGGGAAAGTGACCCTGGGCTATGGGGTGTGTCAACGCGACCAACGGAACGGAGGGCAGCGTCGGTAGCAGCGCACCGCATTCGCTGCAGGTCTCTCTGGTGGTGCTCGTCGGACTACTCATCCTTCTGACTTTGTTCGGAAACGTACTGGTGGTGATCGCCGTGTTCACCAGCCGGGCGCTGAAGGCCCCCCAGAACCTGTTCCTGGTCTCCCTGGCTTCTGCTGACATTTTGGTGGCCACATTGGTGATGCCCTTCTCGCTGGCCAATGAGCTGATGGGCTACTGGTACTTTGGCCGGGTGTGGTGTGAGATCTACCTGGCGCTCGACGTGCTCTTCTGTACGGCATCCATCGCTCACCTGTGTGCCATCAGTCTGGACAGGTACTGGTCCATCACACAGGCCATCGAGTACAACTTGAAGCGGACGCCACGCCGCATCAAATGCATCATCTTCATTGTGTGGGTCATCGCCGCGGTGATCTCCTTCCCGCCCCTCATCACCATGGAGAAGGAGGGTGGGCATGAGGAGGGCCGGCCCCTGTGCAAGATCAATGAAGACAAGTGGTACATCATCTCCTCCTGCATCGGCTCCTTCTTCCTGCCCTGCGTCATCATGGTGCTCGTCTACGTCCGCATCTACCAGATCGCCAAGAGCCGGACCAGGACGCCCCCTGGTGACCGGAGGAAGAAGGGAGCTGCCAAGAAGGAGAACGGGCACTGTCATGAGAAGCTGAACGGCGAGGCACCTGGTGAACAAGATGCGGCCGACCACAAGGGGAACGCCAACGGGGTGGACGTGGAGGAGTCATCCTCGTCTGAGCACAAGGAGGATGATCCCTGCCCCATCAAAAAGAAAAGAGTCAAAGTTAAGACCAAACTGAGCCAGATCAAACCAGGGGATCAGGCAGGCCGACGCGAGCCGGCGCCTCCCTCTGGTGGCGGTAGGGGTGGCCGCTGGAAGGGCCGGCAGAACCGCGAGAAGCGCTTCACCTTCGTGCTGGCCGTGGTCATCGGCGTCTTCGTGGTCTGCTGGTTCCCATTCTTCTTCACGTACACGCTGACAGCACTCTGCGACTCTTGCTGTGTTCCTCCCACCCTCTTCAAGTTCTTCTTCTGGTTCGGCTACTGCAACAGCTCTCTCAACCCCATCATCTACACCATCTTCAACAATGACTTCCGCAGGGCTTTCAAAAAGATCCTCTGTCGAGGAGATGGCAGGCGGGGTGTATGAAGAGGTTGTGTGTGTGTGTGTGTGTGTGGGGTGTGGGGGAGGTTGCACTGAGTGTTCTTTTAGCTCTGAACTTGCTCTTTTGCCAGAAGGTTGGAACATCTTCCCTCTCCAGGCTCCAACCTAATGCCTAATAAGAACAATTGAAGTTAGTGAGATCTGTGTAAAAAGAGCAACTTCCCAAAAGCGCTATGCTTTCTGGGGTTGTGTGTGTGTGTGTGTGTGTGTGTGTGTGTGTGTGTGTGTGCGCGTGCACATTTTTAAAAAATTTTTTTGTAACAGCTTGTATAGAACCCAATGGACTGATGACTAGAGTCAGATTTACTGATACCGTGTTAGTGTGAGATACAGCGGATTTACGAGGTGAAGGGGTGTGTGTACAGTAAACATTAATACGCGCTGTGTCGATGAACGATCCACCTCGGGTTTGGCAACCTGCTTTTATAATGTACATCATTCAGGCACTAACAGTGAGATAAGGAGGAAATGTCCTCCGGTGCTTTTGTTCTGTAAATATCGCAAATCACACAGAGTGGGAACCTGCAAGGAAGACACAGCCTCAGAGCCAGTGAAACTGTCGCAGGACAGCTCATGACATTTCTCGTGCCTGTGATACGGTTTCTGTACATTTTCTGTGCGTTGTATTTAAATATGCATATCATGAACGGCTCCTGTGGTGTCTTGATTATTTTAGCATGTTAAGAGTAGCTGGGGGGGGGAGTTAACAAAACAAAACAAAAAGGTAAATACAAATACCCTCGATCCCTGACTGGCTGCCGCTTCGATTCAACGAGCCTCCCATGATGAAGCTCAAGAAAAACAGAAGGACAAATCACCTGTGGGTCGGAGTGAGGCAGCAACTCTATACCTGACTTTCATTAAACAGTCAGACGCTCCTGCATTTGTACCCGTTTGATTCGTTCTCCGTTTTCTGAATCAGACCACGGGGCGCGAGTCCCCCTCTCCCTGCGCCTCGAAACATTCCTGATGTGTTGCGTAATCCGTTATGAAAGGCTTGATGTTGCTCACCGCCCAAATGATCTTTCCTCTCCACCAATAACGGTTCACTCAGGATTCTCGGAAGCTTACTATGCCCCATTAGGCAAACTGATGCCGAGCTTGTGGGGCTTGAGCCAAATAGACTGGTTTCACAGCAACGCAGACCACAGCCTTCTGCCACAGACTTGAATTTCATTTTGAGGTATAAAGGTATTATATTGGTTCCTGGTACCAGACCTGAAGTAATCCTTTTCCACTGCTGTGGGAGAAAAATACAGAAAAAATCACACCATTATCTACTTATTTACAGTATGTCCTGTAACTGATGAGCTGAACCAGATGTGTTAGGACTGGGAAAACATGCTCTATGCAGTTTCGGGGTTAAAGCAAATAAAAGTTTCTTTGGTCCTCACAGGATCACTGCTATTTCTAGCTTTCCACCTTTGCTAACCTCCAGCACACCTGATTTGAGTCATTAGCTAATTGTGAGGAGCCTTGGGTAAGGTGCGTTTGAGCAGAGTGACCAGGCAGGGGTACTCCAGAAAAACAGTTCCAATTAACACAGTTACACTGACAAAAGAGAAACTTGTATTATAAAAAGCATCTTGGATTACATTACTGTTCTGGCATCATGTCTGTGTGAATGGAGCACTTGTGTTGATTAAGATATCAAAACACAACGCTGACCATGAAACTGTGGTAGATTAGACTTCCCTCACAATGTCCAAATGTATTTTTGGATCTTAGAAAGGATGAGGAAGGATGTCGCTCTATCCCATATTTCTGCAGTCACACTAGATGCCGCCAAATCGGTTTAGCTCTCCTCCGGTTTCTTCTCTGAATGTCTTTCCTAATGAATGGAAGACACTGCTGTGATCCTCTCTATCTACAGTATTTACTAATACTATGAACTGTTTTTTTTTCTGGCTTTTTTCACAACAAGAACAACAACAAACTTTGAAGAGTACAAGAAAAATGTTGCTTATGTCCAGATGGTTGAAATGCAAACATGGTTCAGTGGCTGAACCTCGCTGGGGTTCCCATGGCGTCTCGTTTAAACAACAAGCTCCCCAGCTATGTGTTTTATGTCAGTGGAAGAAATGTCTCCCAGCACTCCTGAGAACTGCCTGCAGTGGAGTGTATTGGAAAGTGTTTGTGTAACTCAGGGGAAGGTCAGCGTGTCAGCTCAGACTTTTAGAAACCGTCTTTAACATGGAAGCGGGGGAGGGGGGGGGGCTCAGAGCAAGATGGCTGATAGTCTTTTTGCTTCATATTCTCAATGTAAACGTGCTTAAAGCTCAGGCCAGGAAGTGGATTATCAGAAACACCTGTGACCTGGCTGTCTTGTTCTCTGTGAACTTAGTAGAGTTTGCTGGGAAAGAATGTAAGCGCAGGGTAACTTCAGCCTGGTACTTGCCATCAGCGTCTCAGTAAATGAGGACTTCTGGGTAAATGCGGTGACCTGGGATTAAATCACACGAACATCCACAGTCGTTCTGTTCATCACAACACCAAAAATGCCAAAACTGTTCCAAGAACAGCTTTACCCAGAAAGCAATTTTACACGTAGAGTATGAAATTAAACTAAATGAACTGGATGAATGTAGCGGTTCAATTTATGACTCATGAAAGCAGGAAAAAAAACACCCTGAACCTAGAATAACTGTCTCTGCAGTGTTCTCATAATCAATCATCAGTTACTTTGCTGCATTTCAAACAATCACCAGGAAACAATGGAAAAGAACAAGCTACTTTCTTCTGCCCAGACTGATTTCACTATTAAGAAATATAAATTGCACTTATTTTTTTCACTCTAATTTATCATAGCAATCTGTAAGAAAAAAGATTTAATAAGAAACAAACTTCTGTTTATTTCAGAAGATGTGATAAAAATGCCTGAAGCACCACTAGACGTGAGCAAGACTAGATTATTGCAGATTGTAGGCTGTAACCATGACGAGCTGGTTGGCCTATCGTCCAACCAGATGCAAAGCATGACAGACAAACCAAGGTCATGGGGAGGTCACCGTGCCCTCCCCCCAGGGATATGTGGGAAGACTGCACTTAGACGTGACTTTCAGAGGGTCGGTCCAGTGTCAGTATAGCCATCCATATTTGATTAAGTCTTAATCTTCCGGGGGTTTTTTTTCTCCTCATGCTACAGCTGCGTATTCGCAGTGCCCTCCTTCGAGTAGGCTACAAATCTTACTCGATTTACTAGAATCATATGTCGGAGGAGAACAAGCACATCTGTGAGGCTGAGACGGTTCCTGGGTATTAGACAGATCCCCTCGTCCGCCCGGACGTTGTCGCCATCGTGTCACTGTGCCGCTGACATGCGTCGGCGTGGAAATGATTCTGTGATTCATCGTTTTTCTCGTGACCTTGCCGCCACAATTTCGCGTTGTCGTCTTTGATTTAGTCGTCAGAAAACATGCCGTTGATGAAGACCTCCATCATGCCGTTCCTGCCTGCTTCGGTAATCTGGTTATTACTCAGACAAGAAGGGCAAACAATCAGTTACTGTGTTGTCAAATTACAGAGTTCTACCCATCATTTATAAGCCTGCTTTTGACTCAGTAGGATGTAGCATTTTACAAGAAACAAAATTTCCACAACATATTTGGCTACAGTGGCTGCAGTGTTCTCCCACAGGTGGCCCTCCAGGGGGAGAGTCATTTTAGCGTGACCACACTGCTGTGCAGGATGCCTCGTTAATACCTATTTTGACTGGTATACACTCTCCGTCACGAAAGCCTCGAATGTTGTCTCAGACAGCGTTTCACCTTCACGTGTTCCCACCGCTTCCTCCCAACTGGGAGATGAGACAATAGAGCTGCAGCCTCCAGCGCGCCCTGCCTCTGAGCTCACTGCCTCGCCTCCCCACGCACCATAACCAATTAGTCTGCCTCGCCACACAGGAACAGAGGGGCCTGGCTGGGTTTCCTTCAGTTATTTATTTATTTTTTTTTATTTATTCATCTTGTCTTTGTGTGGGTTTAAGCTACTCTACTTGATTTCTCCCCCTCAGAAGAGGGAACTTTAGCATTTATGTGTGAGGCTGTGATGGTGGTGATTCATTGATAATTTTGTTTTCAGTTCTATTGATGAATGCTGGAATATGTGTGTGTGTGTGTGTGTGTGTGTGTGTGTGTGTGTGCGGGGGCAGGGTCTGTTTTGTTCCTTCTGTGATCTAAGTGTGTGTATTCAAGCTCTCCACAATGATGACAGATGACAATACATTTCAGCTTGCCTATAATTATCATTAAGCACTGAGGCAAAGCAGTACTAATTACGAAATTTAAAATAAGGTTTTTATTACGGGTGAGTGCAGCTGCTCTGGTAGAGTTCATTAATGTGTTGTGTGTTATGTGAGTTTGTTGTAAGGGACTGGCTTTAAAGGGACTGTGTAACACAGCGCAATTTGGCTGAGGAGACCAGAGTGAGTAGTGTGTGTGACAAGGAATGTGTGGAGAGCTTCAAAGTCAAATGTATTTATATAGCACTTTTTACATGCTGGGGTTAACCTGTTGTAGGGTTAAACCTAACCCTAACCCTAACCCTAAGGTTAGGGATCCCTATTGAACAAAATGGCAATAGTGGCAGGGAAAAATGTCCTGGGTAAAATTAAGGAAAAAACTTAAGGAAGGACCAAGAGTGAACCCATCGTCCGCTGGGCGGCCCAGCTAGTAACAAGTATACGTTTTAAAATGTTATATTTAGTTGAAGTAGCCCCTTCAGTATAGATGTGGAGGCACAAGTGAACCAGTGAGTCCCGGATAGACGAGCTGTTTCTGATATGACAGCATCAGAATTGAACTTACAAGCCAGTGCAAAGCTGAAATCTGTGTGAGAAGGAGTGTGTAGTGTGGGAGTGTGGGAGAAAGAGTGTGTAGTGTGGGAGTTTGGGAGAAGGAGTGTGTAGTGTGGGAGTTTGGGAGAAGGAGTGTGTAGTGTGGGAGTGTTGGGGAAGGAGTGTGGGAGTGTTTGAGAAGGAGTGTGTGGTATGGGTAAGGTTGGAGTGGGTTTTTGTACAGTGAAGATAATGTTGGGTAATATAGAGTGCGAAGTTAGAATGTATAGTGTGCAAATATGTAGATCTGATGTGGGAGTTTGTAGTGTAGGCATGAGCTGGTTAAACCACTCTTTCTTTCCTAGTAGGTTACTGGATGCTGCGAGAGAGAAAGAGAGGGAGTCCCAATGGAGTTTATAAGAAGAAGAAATTAGAAAACTAGAACTGTCTTCATTTGTGTTTTTTTGTTGTTGTTATTTTTAGTGTGAATGTGCGCAAAGTTTGAGGAAGTCTGGTGTGAAGGTGTATAAAGGTGTGTACAGCTGTAGCAAGGAATGCTGATGTATTCTGAAGGCTCTCAGCACTGATGATGGAGAACTGTGCTTTTCAGTGGCCTTGTGTGTGAGATGAGAGGCAGAAATGTTCTGAGCAAGAAACATGGAAAGGAAAAGAGAAATTCTGTGAGAATATAGAGAAAGAGACGCAGACTGAGGAGATGAGTGGTGGTTCCGTCATTGTCCACTGCTGCAGTCACTTATGAACCCAACAGCAGGGGGCGATGGTGGGTACCAAAAACATCCACAGCTCCAGACAACATCTCTCCACTGCTACTGAAGATCTGTGCAAAGGAGCTGACCCAAGCCTGTTGCTTTGTTTTCCAACAGTAATTAGACAATAGTTGCTATGACAACAACTCCATGCGACCCGCCATCAGCAGTTATGAGCTCTCGAGCTTATTTGCATATAATGTGCATATTAGGGTATCGGCAACATCCCATGAAATGAGACTAACACAAATGTCATAATAGCACCGAACACAAACAATGCTAGTGCCAAACACAGGAGAGTGTGTCTAATGGCACTGCAGGAGAAACTCCAAGCCCTCTTCAGTGTGGGAGAGGACTGTTCTCAAGACCAAAGTGCTTCACCAATCTTTAGCGCCCAGTACAGGTTGAACAGGGTAACCCAGGTCACAGATCCAAGAGTATGATTCTGGAAGGCTTCTCTGCTGTCACAGAGCACCTTCATTTCTCAAAGGTGGCTTCTGGATATCTGAGTGCTGCTGAGAACTTCAGCGTTTACTTGTTTAACTTACAACATTTGGTTTAGAGTGCCGTTCCCTCTGTACCAATCACAAAAGAACAAAGTCTGCCTTCCTCTGAGCTGTGGTCTGTAATGAAATACTCTCCACCACGATACATGGACACTGCAAAATGTAAACTTCATCTTGATGGTGCAGCTGATAACCCAACACATTGACCTTATATGTAGCTAGTGATTCTCAACAGCTTAATTTTTATGTTGGTATGGTTCATTGCTCATCTAGACATGGACTACAGACAGAAGGCAGGAACACTTCCATCTCTGGATATTCTGGAAGCTGTATAGCTCATATCTATTAAGAAAAGCCCTGCAGAACCAGGGTCTAGATGTCTGCTAGAAGCATCTGGATAAAAGCAACAATAAAAGCTTTCCAATTACAAGTAGAGTTTAATATAAATGCTTTGGCGACATTGCAAAACCTTTCCCTCCTCTGGCAAATTCTAACCATCACACAGTTCTTCTGAAACTCATCCGTGCTTTTATATCTAGCAGATTGATTAGTGTAATGGTCTCCTAATAGGACTTCCAAAAAACCCAATAAAACAGCTTTAAAAATTCAGGCACAATTCTCACTAGCAGTGAGAAATGCACTGCCCTTTCTGTATATTTATTTATAATTCTTATACAGGCAACCAGTTTATTACAGAGTTGAGTTCTTATTCCTGGTCTATAAGTCACTTAATGGTGTAGGACCAGCGTATCTGATATGCTGCTGTTATGAGGAGAACAGAACCCTCAGATCAATAGGAACAAGTCCGTCAGTCCTGCCCACGATGACATTCAAGCCTTTTGCTATTACGCTTTTTTGAAATGGAACCAGTTGTAATAGAATACTAGAAGAGTCTCGACACTAGATGCTTTTAAATCTAAACTGAAAGTTGTATTATTTGACAGTGTGAATACACTGTTCCCTTTGCTCTGAACTGCTTCTTCCAACTGTTTATTTTCCACACTACAATGCTCTTTTATTACTTTTAATTCTTGTTTTATTGTCTTTATTTTCAGTTTTTATCTCAGCACCGTTTAATTGGAACTCGTTTTGTCCTTTAATTGTTACATCTCTTTTAGTAACTAGTTTTTTGTTCTCTATTTGAAATTGTTCTGTTTCAATAAGTCAGTTGTTTTTCACTTTAACTTCTTGATATAAATCAATTGTTTTATTTATCTATGTAGCAACTTATGAAGCACTTTCAATTATGTGAAGCACTTTGAATTGCCACTGTATGAACAGTGAAATATAAATAAACTTGCCTCACCTTGTCTTGACTCTTAAAATCTCAGAACATTTTTCTCACCATCACTAACAAGCATGGGGAACAGTGGGAGAAAGTTGTACACTTTTTCAGTCAGGTGGATATTTTGTTCTTTCTTTTGTCTTTGACAAACTCTAAAGAGCTTCTCGCCTCTGTGGTGCCGTTTCACGGTTGTTTTAATTGAGGTTACATAATAAAATACCTCTCGTTTTTTTTTTAAATTAAGGTTACATAATAAAAGATCTGTCAATATGGCAATCAATGAAAAACGGTCGCAAAGTTTTCCAACCAAAGCGATACTTTATTCTATTTCCAGTCGTGACATAGCGCAAACCTCTAGGGACGTGGGGTGGAGGTACGTTTTAAAAGTTTTTTATAATTTTTATCATTTGTAATTTATTTTTTTAATACCCCCCCCCGCATGCGCTTCCCCTACGCCAATTATCTCTCTCTTGCAGGTCTGTTTTGCCATGTCTCCAGAAGCTGCTCGGTACATGCTGGCCCCGTACATGTCAGGAGTAGACAAGGAAGCATATTTCCGGACTCCCCTCTGGTAAGTAATCTCCACATGTAGCCTTGCATCAAACCATGGGTCCATGAGCCCGCGAGGAGCCCACTGTACTGTTGTTTGACTGTCACGATGATCTGGGAGTTTCAGATTTGGTTGTCTCTTCAGTGGGAAGTGGAACCTACGGCTGCTTCGCGGGTGAGGCTCCTCCTCTTTCAGTCTCCCGCTACCTGGTCTCTTGCACAAAGGTGACAAGATCGAAAAACTCCAAATGAGTTTGAAAACTCAGTTAGTGGCGAGTCGCCCGGATTGGGTGGCCATTGATCTTTGACAATGCCGCAAATTTGCTAGCTAGCTTGCAGTGAAAGTGCACTATAAACACTGTATGATTTCTGTTTTCAATAATCTAGCGATTGGACATCACAACAAAAGGTACTGAGGCAGATTTAACCAGTGTTAACGATTTTATCTTTTTTTTCTAGAGCCACATTTCAGAACTACCCCTCGCCAAGTCTCTAGTGTCGTAAAACTAAAAGAATTAGGTTCGTGATTCAGGTTTAGGTGAAACGCTTCTCGGTCAGCTGGCAGTGGCGACAGTGCCCGCGCTATTGTGTAGGGCGTCGCGAGCGAAGTGCAATTAGCGAATTAAGCATGAGAGATCGCGTAAATGTCGGAGGTTTTAAAGCAAGAGAGAGAGAGAGAGAGAGAGAGACAGAAAGGAAGATCAGTCCGTGCCCCATCTCTGCTCTCGTCCAAACAAAGCCATAAGGCGCAGGCAAAATAAACCTGGAGAAATGTTTGTGTTTCCAGAGATGTCTGTGTGTCTGAAACATGCGAATCCAATGTGGCAGGATTTGAGTGTGTGCGGGCATGTGTACACACTCAAAACACACCTTCCTAAACAATGCCAATGAATTCAGAGCATTGTTCAAATCTCAGAGCATCAAAGGTCAGTCTCGAGGAGATCTCCGAGCGCGGTCTGCGGGGACGCCAGATTGTTCTGCCTTTGTGCCCCATCGGTAATCAATACTGGTGTGTTTTTATTCTTCAACGGCTGTCCAGCAATGGGGAAGACACATTCCTGGAGAAAAGCCGGAAAGCAGGATGGAGAAACGCAGAGAGAGGGAGGAGTGCAAGACAGAGGGACTACAGAAGAGGAAGAAGAAGAAGAAGTGAAAGAAGTTTGGTAAAAGCCCTGCGGGGCGCTGTTCGCTTTATTGCTTCCTGCTAGCACGTATCACTTTCAAACCACGGCATGCACTTTCGGACACAATGAAATGGAAATAGCTGCGGTGTGTGTGTGGGGGGGACGAGTTTGATATACTGAGACACTGCTTTGGAGCTCAGATGTGGAAGAATAGAGGAAAAATGAAACCACCCGCATAGATGGAGCGTGTGTGTGTGTGTGTGTGTGCCCGTGTGTTTTGCGTGTGCAGACCAGTGAAGTTAGTGAAACACATAGACCAATGAGGATCAACACTGAATTTTTCAGTGTCAGATTTTCTCATTCCATACTATTCAGTACAGTTTCTTTCCTACCTAACAACCAGACAGACAAGGGATCTGTTAATGGGTGGATCAACAGTCACCCAGAGAGAACTTTACTGGGTTGCATAACTGAGACCCAACAGTAATCTGTGATATTTAATAATCTGCTTGGGTAATAATCTTCTTTAATAATCTGCTTGGGTAATAATCTTTAATAATCTGCTTGGTTGGAGTTTCGATTATTTCAGCCCCAGCTGACAGTGTCCAAAGCAAGGCGGCGTTGTCATGGAACGCTCCTCCACAGCTGCTTAGCTGCGTGTTCCCACGGCGGCCGTCCCGCCCGTCCGAGGGGTGAGACCTGACGGGATTCTCGATGGCTCAAGGGCCTCCTCCGCACAGTAGTCTGTTCACACGGCTCCTCGAGGGAGAACGCTGAACCCCCCGAGCCCCGGCTCCACGGCTACTGCTGACCCTCTTCATAAAATAAAAATTAAAAAAACAACATTAAAAGATATGCTAGACAGCGAGGACCACTGAGACTGTCAGTATTAGTCTGAGGGAGAGATTCTGAAGCTGCTGTCATGACCTCCACCAGAAACTCCACCTCAGTGTATTTCCACTTCCCGGCGAATGGCTCTAAATGACCACAAGGGGCCTAAACATTGCCAGGGAACTTTAGAACAGAGCCTTAGAAATAGATTTCTTGTACTTTATTTTTTGAACCAATTTGTCTTATAGAAAAGTAAAATATGAAATAAAATAATCAGTTTGTAAAATTGGTTTAATCTATGAGAAAATCTGCCAACCTAGGCAGCACTGAGAACACGGCACTGATGATCATGCTTTTGATATATAATTATTGTTTGTTGCTTATTGCTGTTGGTCGTGTTCCATTTTGTCCTAAAAGTGATTAGAGCAATGCTGAGAGAGGGAGAGAGAGATAGAGAGAGGGGGAGAAAGGAAGATGAGATAGAGAAAGGCAGAGAGAGAGAGAGAGAGAGAGAGATCGAAACAGAGAAACAAGGAAAATTAAAGAGAAGGACAAGTAGGGAGAGAGAGAGAGAGAGAGAAAGGCTCATTTGGGCTGGATGGAGCTGGATATGAACCTGAACATTAGCCAGACCTGCTCCTGTGTCCTCCTGTGTGGAATAGCTTATGCTGGAGAATCAATGGCACCCTGCCTGTGTTTTTCCCTTTCTTTACCAGCTTACAGACACATGAATCATACGGACACCACGAATCTTCGACTGCTCAGAACGACTCGGTCAGCAGACAAGGAATTCAGCATATAGTATCGCCAAACACAGATGCTGACGATAACT
>JAOXYF010000020.1:2952092-2962761 GCA_028565775.1 Sternarchorhynchus goeldii | reverse complement strand
TATATATATACACACACACACAAATACAGGTCAAATATATGCACACGCATACAGGTAAAATATAGTGTCAGCAAGTATCTGATTAAGACTGCATTTTATCATTTTCACAGTATTGCACACCACCTCTGATTCTGTTTAGCAGTGTTCGTGCCAGAATGCTGGAAACTAGCCTTTGTCTTCTACAGTATTGATTATGGTAGCTCTGTTTTCAATTACCTGGCTGCCAGCACCAGTCATTCCAAACTCTGCATCTAGAGTCCTCACCTGTACCAGACACTCGGCGCACGTGACCACTGATCCTTCAGCAGCTTTAGTGCTTACCAGGAACTTCATGGCTTTCTTCATACCTTCATTCTTATTGAACCCTCAGCTCCCTCAGATCTTCTGCCACCAGACTTCTTGTGCTCCCACGTGACTTTTGTCAGGTGGTGGTAGGTCTTTCATTGTTCCTGCACGTATGCTTTGGAACTCTGCTCCCACCACTGCTCCACTCTGTTCCTTCCTCCATTGCTCCTTCTGTTCACTTTTCCTCATCCTACATTTTTTTTCTCATAATGTAAAGTCCTTGCATTTGTGAATGGCCCTATATAAATTATTATTATTATTATACAATACAGGCAATACATAATCAGTTCAGGAAATATTCATGGGTAATATTACCAGTTCTCTCACAATGGTGATTGAAATCAGAGCTATAGCATCTGAAACTGTAGGGTTACTTTTGTATTCACTTTTTATTCAAGACTGCTGGGAATGACTTGGTAATTAAAAATTTAATATACAATAAGTGTGTTAAAATAAGGAATCTCTGAATGGTACTGGGCAGTGAGTGTCAAGGATATGATTTTTTTTTTTCTTTTCTTTCTAGAGTCACTTGTACTTAATTCCAAACTGTTTCTGAGTATATAATTAGCATATTGTAGAGGCCTCCTTTATTCTTAAACTATTCCTTGTTACATCGTTAGACACCCCCCTCCCCCCATTTGTTAGTTTATCCGTTGAGCACAGATTCTGTTATTCTCGTGAACAAACCCCAGGGACACGCTTCTGAAACCGTCGCTCCAGAGACGTGCATTTCCTGACTTCAGCTTTTCAGCAGCAGATCTGCGGATTGGCGTCGTGCGTGTGAACGCGCCAAACCTCGGTGTCATGACCGCTGTGAGTCCTCGGGGATGTATCGGTTCGCTATGCATTTTCTCATGATGGGACACAACATTATTTTTAGCCAGCTGGTAAAAGTTGGAAATGTAAATCAAACGTCTTTGCTTATTTTATTACTAGATTGTCTTTGCCTTTCCATATTATTATACTGTCTGTAGCTAGTGTCGTGGGGGGGGGGGAAATAAAATAAATACTCCACAGGCAATGATGGACAGTATCCAAGGTGGTAGTGAAACCAGGAGATCTTTACTGAACACTCTTAAAAAGTATTACAGCAAAGGTGCCATACTGAAGCAAAAAAAAACCTGGAAACCTTAGTTCTTTTCCTATTTAGCAATTGTTCTTAAGATGTTTCTTCTTATCGTATTGCACCACCCCCGGTCTTCTGGGTTACTTGTGGGAAATGCACCACCGTTTCTGTACATTACTTATGTACTTTTCTTGCTGTCTCAGGCCTTTCAGCATGTCGTCCCAAGGTCAGGAAGGTCATGGTATTTTTAAACAGCAGACCCATAAGGACCAGGGCTTGCTGTCTTGCTTTGCTTGTACACAGGATTTGCATATCTTCATCTTTCACTTTAACATGATGCCAGTTCGTGTATTCAAGCTTTCTGAAGTTCATAATAAATACAACCAACACTTGTTTATAAGAAAATTATTGAACAAGTTGGGACTTTTTCCATTTTGAAGTGTTTAATTTTTTTTTTTATAACTGAAGATCCCAACATAAGGAGCAGTACAGTAACCCATGCAGTACAATAGCAAAAATAAAAAAATCAAGCATCAAGCTGTAAGAGGTTGTCTAAAGGTCTTAACATCAAATAGTGGGTGAAGAAAACCATATAATACAAACCCCTCCTGCCCCTCAAATAAAGAAGTAATTCTAGTAACTTTTATTGGGTGGTAAAGTTATACAAAGACTCCTAGTGAATTACAAATATCAGCAGTAATTTCAGCTTTCCTATTTGTTGAGAAGATTTTATATTAATGTTTGAAAGGTCTGTATAGTGACCCGTTTTGACATATATTTTGCTTTTGGGATTGAGGTGGCACACTTGCTATATCGACCAACATCGATCACATTGGTCCATTACACCGATCTCCTGCAACCCCATAACCCTGAATGAGTTCCATAATTCCCCGTCAGTTGAGAATTGAAATAATTCGGCTGCTCTCTGTGACGGCCGTCCGATAAAACAGAAACTCAACATTGATTCTCTTTTATTTCATGGTTTTCATTTCATGCGTTGGTACATTTTAATGCGTTTCCCTCCTCGTTGGATTATTTTTCCTTTATTGTACCAACTGGACTTGACTGTGATTTAGAACATTAATACAAATAGAAACAAATTAAAACAGATGCAGTCGGGTGTTTGATAAAAACAACAACAAAAACCAAACAACCCCCCCCACATTTACACACAATCAAAATATGAATCACCCAGAGGTTTTCAAATAAAACAGGATCCATTAGATGAGTCATTTTTAGTGCTCGCTTGCTACAGATCTGTCATCTCTGGGCATTTGGTTCGAACTGATCATAACTGTGGAGGTAACTGGTGGAGGATTGTGTTTGTGGAACAGAATGCAGTGTGTGTGTTGGTATGACACCATGGTCCAGACTCTCACACAACAAGGAGCCTATCGTTGATAATCCGTTATGTCCAGATTTAGACAAGACATCCTTGTGTTTGTAAACAAACACATCCTTGTCCTTGTAAGGACCTTTAAGGGTACAAAGGAAATCAATTTAAAAATGTGTCTGCAACCTGAGCGCTGAAGAGCGACAATCCCTCAAGGAATGGAGTTGCGTCTGCTAGCTTAGTGTGGCGTGACCAGCCAGGTTGCTCCCACACCTGACTCTGGAGACCCGCTACCTGGTGGAGTCCAGTTTGAACTCTCATCTCATTTGGCAAAGTCAAGCTCTGTGTCAGGGCTTGGGGAAGAGCTCCAACGGCGTCCGTTTAAAGCAGCCTGTGTGAGCCAACTCCGGCTCCTGGACCAGAGCTGCACTTCTGCTGACGTGATTGCTGATGCGTAATAAAGGGTGAGGGAGCACCAGTTTCATTAGTGAGGTAGGCGACAGAGGGTTTCTGTTGATTTGTTTTTCGCCGAACCTTTGGCGGCTCTCCGCTCTTTCCCACTGAAAAGCGTTAGAGATGCTTGTTATTAGAGATGGTGAGGTCACTGATTCATGCTCTGACCCTGTTAATCCTTGTAGTTAAAACCCAGGTCTCAACCCTATAATTAACCTCCGAGATCATCCTTGACACACATTAAAGTGAGAGGAATAGTGGTCCGCAGACCGCACTTTCTTGATACAATCGATCGTATTGGTTCAAAATCCATTTTTCCAATTAATTTACATTTTCTTTGTTCTTTTCTTCTTCTTTCCAAGCCCACCCCGATTTGAACAAACTTTATTTATTACTGGGTCACGGTTACTACACGAGCCGATCGCTCATTGTGAGCAAGAGAATTGCAATTGTCAGTGAGCGCGAAGGCTGTGGTAATGAAGCCTCGCTCTGTAGAGCTGCCATGTAGAGCGGCAGAATGAGGATTAGAGGTCTCAGGAACAGAGAGCACTTTCGCAGTGCAGTTAAACCCAGTGCTGAACACATTCATGCTAAATCTTTTTTCTTTCTTTCTTAACCCTCCTCAGCTAAGAGCCGTTTCGTCAGCTCAGCTGTATCCTGGCAGTCACCCTAAATACACACCCATTAAAGGACACAGGACGACTCGTGTAATGCGTGTATGAGCACAGAATAACAAGGTGTTCCGAAAGTAGCTAAGTGCATTCATGTTACAGAGGGTTCTTATTAACAGGATAGAAGACGCGTGGAAATTGCATTTTTTCCATCTGTACCATGTACTCCCCAGTCAGTTACACAACAGGTTTGTGACTCATTGCACAAACATTATTTAACTCTGCAATAATAAACAAGGATAGAATCAACCAACTGGCTGTTCTAGGACTCTAGAAGGCTGTTTTACTACATTTTATATTTATTGAGCCCCCCCCAATCTCAAACCACATAGCTTACGTGGCATGCTACGTTTTAGGTCGAAGGACGCAAATACGCTTCGCTTCTTTTATTGGGTGATTTCTCACAGCAGCTGGCACAATTGCGCATTAGAAACGACGCTAACTTGGGCTAACTAGATCTCAAAGTTTCGCTTCCCACGAGGGCTGTTTCCTTTGTGCGATGTTCTCGCACACACTCATGTATATAGAGGAGGGATTTAATTGCGTGTGCAGTTTTATAGCTAGTATGATATCCTGCATTGCATCATAAGGAAATATCATTTGGAGTTGATCACTTTCGGTAAACCGAAATGTAGGCTACTCACTGGAAAATGAAGAAGCCCACGCAGAAGACGATCAGAATCAGACGTAACACGTCGTACTCTGAGGAGCAACATACAGGCGCTGGTCATAAAATTAGAATATCATGAAAAAGTTTATTTATTTCAGTAATTCCATTCAAAAAGTGAAACTTGTACATTCGTTCAATACACACAGACTGATATATTTCAAATATTTATTTCTTTTAAATTTGATTATTATAAATGACAACTAATGAAAATCCCAAATTCAGTATCTCAGAAAATTTGAATATTGTGAAAAGGTTCACCTGGTGCCACACTCTAATCAGCTACTCAAATCACCTGCAAAGGCCTTTAAATGGTCTCTCAGTCTAGTTCTGTAGGCTACACAATCATGGGGAAGACTGCTGACTTGACAGTTGTCCAAACGATGACCATTGACACCTTGCACACGGAGGGCAAGACACAAAACGTCATTGCTAAAGAGGCTGACTGTTCACAGAGCTCTCCCGAGCATCTTGCCTGAGCTAAAGACAAAAAGGACTGGACTGCTGGTGAGTGGTCCAAAGCTATGTTCTCTGATGAAAGTAAATGTTGCATTTCCTTTGGAAATCAAGGTCCCAGAGTCTGGAGGAAGAGAAGAGAGGCACAGAATCCATGTTTCTTGACTTCCAGTGTAACGTTTGCACAGTTAGTGATGGTTTGGGCTGCCATGTCATCTGCTGGTGTTGGTCCATTTTGTTTTCTGAGGTCCAAGGTCAAGGCAGGAAGTTTTAGGGCACTTAATGCTTCCTGCTGCTGACCAACTTTGTGGAGATGCAGATTTCATTTTCCAATAGGACTTGAAGCTACCAGTACCTGGTTTAAGGACCATGTTATCAGTGTTTTTAATTGGCCAGCAAACTCACCTGACCTTAAACCCGTAGAAAATCTATGGGGTATTGTGAAGAGGAAGATGCATTACGCCAGACCCAACAATTCAGATGAGCTGAAGACCACTATCGGAGCAACCTGGGCTCTCGTAACACCTGAGCCACAGACTGATCGACTCCATGCCATGCCGCATTGCTGTAGTAATCCAGGCCAAAGGAGTCCCAAATAAATATTGAGTGCTGTACACACTCATACATTTCAAGTTCATACTTCTCAGTTGGCCAACATTTCTAAAAATCCTTTTTTTGTATTGGTCCTAAGTAATATTCAAATTTTCTGAAAGACTGAATTTGGAATTTTCACTAGTTCTCATTTTATAATCATCAAAATTAAAAGAAATAAACATTTGAAATGTATCGGTCTACGTGTAATGAATGGTTACGTAGGATTCAACCCCCCCCCCCCCCGGCCTCTGATGGCGTGTGTCATTCGCACGTCCGAGAAAGCAAAAGCATTACACCACCACCCATATGATAAGAGAAAATGACACAAAAAGCATGTATTCGATAATAGACGCGGCACCAATCTCCATTACCCTCAACTTTTTCCAAGAGAAATCGACTGTTTGCAGTAATTACGTGCGTTGTTGGTGTTGCCCCTCATGGTTGGGGGTCGGTTGGGGCAGTGAGGGAGGCCACCCTGTAGTGTGTGTTACGGAGCTGATGCGCGGAGCATCTGACCCTCATTAAACTGATTTTGCACCAGTGTTTCCTGCAACACTGCGCTGTTACACACTCTCACGGTTGGCCATCCGTATGTTTGTTTACCAGCATAACACTTCGCGCGGCACCGTCTGAGACCTCCACGCTCTTGTACGAACCGGACCAGCTCTTCATGTGTAATAGCCCAGTGATGTCAAGCTCACTTTACGGACTCCGCCTGACAATAGTCTCATCGTCATGGATATAGAATTTACAAACATTTTTCACAAACAAATCAACTGATGGGACGAATTCAGAAACAGTTAACAAATATGCTGACGCTTTTGCTGTGACCATTTTGTCGAATACCACGTAAAATCGGCCCTAACATTAATATTTAACCGAATGGAAATGTAACGAGCCAGTGCGGACGTGTTTTATAGCACGGGCCGTATGTTAATAAGCGGCTAGTCTTAACTTGGAGATCGGTACGGTGATGGGAGCCCCACGGGAGCGCGAGGTGCAAGGCGGGAGGCAGAAAAGCAGCTGTTGTCGAGCGTCGATCATTAATTATGACTCAGTTCTGCTGTATAATGTGCATTTGCAAATATAATGAATGTCGTATGTCGTTTCATAGAATCCTTATGATGATTTTTGACCAAAATGGAATAAGATTCGAGTGGGTTTTATTGTATCACTGAGCTTCTGGTTGTTATTGGCATGTCCCTTCTCTAGATCTATTACTGAGTCACGTCCAGAAAAATGTACACAATCATCCATAACTTCTTGTTTTTATTCCCAGACTCATCAATATTCGGCATCCCTGGCAAGGATGAGGTAACGCTAAACAAACACAGCACAATCACCCCGATGTGACCCGTTATCCCCTCAGAGAAGAGAGCTCCTCAGCCTAGGAGCTCGAGCCCACATGCAGCTAATCAGGAAAAAAGCCCACATAAATGCGAGCGCATCAAGACTAGATCCGACACCTGTGCCACAGATGGTGTTGCGTTATTGATAGGGCATTCGGAATCGCTTCGTCCATGCATCATTGAGCAGCCTATTAATTAACTACTGGTTAAACAACTCTTCCAGGTAGAGCTATCCAGATGGCTTGCGCACAGTTTCGAAACATTTACCTTTTGTGTAGTAGATGAGGGGTAGTCGCATTGTATTCTTATTTCGAAAACATCTATTATTCAAAGGCAAAGTATCACGTTTTCACACGAACCACGTGCGGCTTCAGTTGACTGAGTGTGACTAGTTGCCCCATTCAACAAGATTCAAAAACTAGATTAAAGGGGTTGTTTATTTATGTTAATCTTAGGAGAATCTTACGGTTTCTATGCACACCATGCTTCAATATAGAGAATCGCGGCTATAGCCCTAGAATAATTACTCCCTACTTATTTACTATTAGCTTAGCATTTTGTATTTCAAGTTTGAAAGATTGTTTACCTGTGGGCTTGAATGCTAGGACTGATTTAGAAAAACGTTTTTGTATGAATCTTCTTTGCTGCCTGTCCAGTGCAACAAAAAACTACAAAACGCACTAAACAGACCTTAGTATTAGAGTAGGTACTGTCGTATCGTGAACATTTCCCTTTTGTTCTAGGTTCTGATCTAAATGGTAAACTACATTCAATTCAAAACTAAAATGTGCTAAAGACGAGTGAGGGCGTTATATTCGTCTTAAATGTGTGGTTTTCTTGATGTTGTGAGTCGATTTATTTAGAGATTCGAGCCTGGTGGCCAAGTTGTGAACTTGACCCAGGCTGGCGCTTAAAAAAAAAACAAATAGGCACGTTAACACTTAGTTCTCACATTTAACAAATCGACCGTGTTGGAACTAAGGACGCCTTCATGGACGTTGTAAGTCTGTCTCTGAAACCTGCTGTAGTGCGCTTTTAAATGAGGAGCGTCGACTTCAAGACAACGCTGGGGATATATCGCTTCTCTGGTACAGTCAGAACAGAAGAACTTCACCCAGAGTGGAGTAAGAGGGAATGTGAAGAACTCCACTTAGAGTTCGGTAAGTGGAAATGTGTGTGGTAGCCACATACTTTTGTCAGAGAGCTTTGACACTGACCATGCCTGGACGCAAAGAAGGCCTTACGGATGTCGAACAACAAGAGACGGGTACACTGCAGTGTTTTTAAGGTTTAAAGCATTGATTTCAACTTCGATGTGACGGAGGAGATTCGTAAGATATATTTCCCAATGTTAAAGATTACCGGTTCCCGAGGATGACGTTTCCTGTTTAATGGACGGTAATCATTATGTAATCATATGAAATATTTGTTCAGTATACGCAAATGTACAAAAATGTCTAGTATAACACTGGAGACGAGCCAGTGGTTTGTTCACCACTATCCTTTGCGTAACTGGCTGCAAATATTTACGAAATTGTATCAGTTGACAGTTCATACCTGACTGTGTCTGGTAGGCTGTTATGTTCGCCATTTAAATGTGATTGCATTTGGACCCATTCGTGTGACTCATAAACGATCATTTCTTATTCTTATTAGTTATTTTATTCTTAAATATAGTAATATCATTCTTAATAATACATTATTTATTATTCTTGATGCTCATAACGCAGTTTCCCGGTTTGAACGCAAAATGAGTTTGCATGCTGCGCACAGCCCACGGCTTGTTTTAAATTCATATCAGCGTGCAGGTAATCTCGTTCCATCCCAGAGCTGAACATAACTAACAGTGCACAATTGCACAAGAGAACCAGTATTTTCGTGGCAACCACTGCCATCTCCTCCCAGTAGGTTTTTACTTTTTTCCACACACAAGCCTCGGCAACAAAATTATTAAAGTAATGCGACGCTGAACGGGTTGCATAGTTTTCAGTTCAATTGGTCACGGTGCGTCGACTGTAGGCGTACCGTCGCGTGTCCTAAATGCAATTCAAATTAAACCGGAACACAGCGTCCGTAGCTCTTCCCTTCAATGCATCTAGTCGTGAACTCAGACAAAAACCCTGCTTTTACAATCTTTGCTGATTGTCCTGTTGATTGAATTTTAACACTTTAAAGCATTATGACGAACAACAATCTAATTAAGTTTTAACTTAAATTTAACTTTGACTTCTTTGAATTCAGCAAGTAGCAGCGATTTTAACACGAAAGGAGAAAGAGCTCACTGTCTGCTTTATATGTCAGAATATGGTAAATTGTGCAGTTACAATCCCATTTCGAACAGAGAGAGCCTGTCTGTAGGCCCGGACTCAATGACCACTAGAGCATCTGAATTGGGAGACAGGATTAGGCTGCTGTAGGTTTATTCAGCGCTCGTGTGTGTTCATCTCCTTGCTGGTATCTAGGCACCCACTCAGCGCACTTTGCCCCGTAGACTGTTACTGCCTCTGTGTTTGCACCATATGGCTTTGAATGTGTGGCTCTGGGCCAGAGGCCAGTGTTTGGGACAGGCAGCTCATTGGCCAAGTGTGGGTGGTGTGCTTCCATGTGCGTTGCCGGGGCAGCGTGCATGGTTATACGGAGTCCCACGCGGGAAGTGGGGTTTTTTTTGGGAGGGGGTGGGATGGATAGATGTCTAGAAGACACATAGATACGAACAGCGAAACAAAAACAAAAAACAAGGTGAGTGGGTAGACGAGAAAAAGAGAGAGGGAAAGAGGATGAGATACAGGTACAAAACAGGAGGGGGCGGGGGGGGTGACATGGCAGAGACATTGTGTTCTCACTTCCAGAGTCTTACACTTTTACTGTGTGGGAGAAGCACCATCCTTGGGCTCGTCAAGAATAGAGGCAGACTGAGAACAGAGTACTGAACAGTGCTCAAACACGGCTTCATTCACAATGAGTGGCTCACTGGCTCCCAGCTGGTCATGTGACCAGCCACACCACTGATTACCTGTCACGACATCAGAGTGCGAGGTGACCTCACAGAACATTTCTTCAGCTCACAGACCATACACAATGTTACCTAATACAAATATCAATTACTCAGTTCATTAATGCTGTCTAGTTTAATCGTTAGACGTTTTTTGTTGGAAACTGCATTTGTTGTACCATCATTGTTTGGGTACTGTGAAGGGATGCAACAAACGTCATAGGTCATCGTTTTTTCAGTGGTTGGCCATTTATTGGCAGCATGGCTAAAACCAAGCCACACTAACCATCCCAAAAGGTAAGTCTTCTTTTCCGAGAAGGATATTTCTGAAAATTAATTTTGCGAATCTTCGTATAAACGCCGGTAGTAGGGCTAGACAAGTACATTGGCCACAGTGGTAATATAACAGAGGCTCTGTGCACCCAGAGGCATCGCTGCCTTTCCATGGTGTTCAGTGGCATGAAATACATCTTCCTTATTAAGACGGCATCAAATCAGGACCATGTGAGTCATTTTCATATTCCCATTGACCCAGCCGAACGGAGTCTTGCTTGCGTCATTTCATGCCATATTTTTGTTAGTGTGTGTGTGTGTGTCAGTCACATGTTGTGAGTACTTAATGACATCCCATGCTTTGGAAGTCTGGAGGGGCAGCTCAGGGTGCTGCTAATGTCTTTTTATCTGCTATTAGCCTCTGGCCAGTGCCATGCACCCCCCCCCCTCTCTCTCTCCCGCTCTTAACC
>JAOXYF010000020.1:2933123-2951694 GCA_028565775.1 Sternarchorhynchus goeldii | reverse complement strand
CATCACCTCCTTTATGTTTCTGTGCTTCTTTCTTTCATCTTTACTAGTATTTGTTCCCGCCCACTTTTTCCGACTCGGGCCTGTAGAGGAGTTCAATTTTCCTTCGACTTGCGGGCGGGTCCACCGCATCTGCTGCAGGCATACATCCCGTGAGCCCTCATCCCGCAGGCCCTCCTCCCGCGAGCCCTCATCCTGCAGGCGCTCGTTCCATGGAAGCCCCGCGCGACTCCGAAGTGCCCTGATATCCCACAATTTCATTTAGTCATCAGACGCGAGGGTTGTCATGGTAACTGTCCCCTCCTGCTCAGAGTGCAGAGTGTGCAAGTGGAGAGCTGATATGAGATCAGGTTTCCTGCAGTCGTGATCAGACTCAGCTACCCTGTCTGATTTGGTTCATTTCGGAGATGTTTAATGCCTCTGCAAGGATCTTCTGACGCAGCTACTTGTGTTTATTATTTGTAGCCCATTTGTATAACTTAAGCAAGACTTACACCTTTACTCAGAAATTTGCTGTAAGATGCACAAAGTTCATTGTAGAAACGATGAGGTTGCCGACTCAACTCTGAATCACCAACTCTGACTCGCTGACTCTGCTGTGAAATGGACAGACAACCAGAACTGAATTTGCAGTAATTTTCTGCATTTCCCTTCCCTCATGTTTAAAACATCCTGAACAACACAAGAAAGTTAAAGGTTAGGTAATATTTAAATGGAATTAATACGTAATGAATATGTATTTTTTTTAAGAGCTGTAAAAGCACAGGGAGCAAGACAGAGAGAAGCAATTGAAATGCCTGGCATTATTTGACTCTAACTCATCTGTAAATAACTGGTGCGCACACACACACATGCAGAAAGCCACCTACATATTTTTTGTGAGTATAGACGCACGTGGCAGACTTAGTAAAAGGAAGCTATGCATGCTGATTAATTATGCCCCATATCTTTGCCTATTAGCAGATTGTAATATCGATTCCCAAAGGAAACCCCACTAACCTTTGAAGTATTCCACAGACTTATGCTAATCGCACATCTGCTTCCCATTAGCCACAGCACAAATAGCCAAAGAAAGCTAGCAAGTAGCAGAGATAAACGTGCCGGTACACTCTGATCCACGCAGGTCTTTGTGCGTATTGCACCGTCTCCGTGGAGCAAAACAAATATTGGGGTAACGCATCTCCATGAATCCAGCAGCTGGACATTCCGCAAAGCCGGCAAGGTTGAATATCCACAACACTCAGTTCTTTGGGGAAATCAAAGAGAGCTTTGGCGTGTGCACTACACTGCTCAGCAGGGGAGTTTAGAGGCTGTACAGTGTGTGGGGCATTAAACAGCATTTTTTTGTGAGGATTGTTTGTGACTCGGTTTAGAGCTCATCTCTACTGCAGTTCTGTTGTGTTGGTCTCCAGCTGAACACACGTGATCCCAACCTCGGCTGTTAAGCATCATTATCACATTTTTCTCACATGTGGCCCAGGAGGGTTCAAAGTTTGTGTGTTTCTCTTCCTTCAGCTGGCTTGTCACTTCCTGTTAATGGCCTGCTCTTATGGTGGCACCGCGGTACCAGTCGTGCCACATGCCTGGAGCGATCTGGATCAGAACCTCACCAGCAGACAGCAGTGTTAACCGCGCCGCGTCTGGGCCCCACACCAGCGGTCCTCCGGGCTCCTGCCGTTAGACCATCTCTGCTTTCACGGTTTGTGTGGGAGGAGAAAAACCCCCCAACCCCTCCCCATCCGTGTGCATGGCCGTCAGATTAGATGCACTGCAAAGATCAGTAATGAGACTTCTGTTGTCATGCAGGGAGTTGTCTTGGTTGGAGGGAGGAAGGGTGGAAGGGAGAGAGTGAGTATGAGTGTGAGTTTGTCTGTCTGTCTTTGCAGTACTTACTCCACACTAGACTTTGCTGGCCTTTCAGACTTTGCTTGTGCCCTGTCTGGAGAGGTCCACCACTCTGAGAACCACATTCAGCTTTATCTGAAGCCAGAACCACGTTCGCACAAGTGTGAATAACACAAAACTCTACAATGCTGTTCTCTTCCTTGTCTACAATAGCCTCCATTTGATCTAGGCAAAGGGTTTGGATCTAGAGAAGGGTTCATCTAGAGAAGGGTTCATCTAGAGAAGGGTTCATCTAGAGAAGGCTATTCTAAGATATTAGAAAAGAGAAGATATTCTAAGAATATCTGACTTTAGTTACAACAGAACATAGAAGAACATAGAAGACCAGAAGTTTGTCCTTATTATTTGTAATATTTCATCATACAAAATCTTTTCCTGTTCTCAGTCAAGGAGTTCAAATTACAGGCTGTTTTTGCATCTGTAAAATGACAACCATTTTTCAAGCCTCTCTCTGTTTTGTAAGTCTTTTTTAATATGTCTCTATTTTGTGTGTGCCAAAATTGAATTGGGCAGTTGGGGTTTTACAGAAATCCGTGGTTGACATTCCTGTGTGCATTTTCATGCTATAAAAATGCCGGTGATTATGTAGCAGCAGGAAACAGACGGGCTTTTGTTCAGTCTTGTAGTGTTGGTGTGTCGTTCCTTCAAGTGGTCTGTGCTTTTATTCACCTTCATTTCAGTGCCTTCAGTTCTTTTTGCAGACCATATGCTAATGTGCTGCGTTTTTAAAAAAATTTATTTCCAGTGTTCATCGACTGAACACACGCAGACCTGGATCTCGTGTGCATGTATCCAAACCATGAAGGGGTCCTTAACCTCCCAGTGAGCAGTAGGACCGAAAAAATAAGCACAAATGTATGGTTCTCCAACAGGATGAAACTATGGCGATACCTCTAAAGACCTGAGTGTCAACAAGTCTCTGCTAGTTTCTTGCACACAGCTGACTCAGCTCTGGCTCCTCCCCTTGGCTCAGCCTTGACCCCTCCCTCTGACTCTGCCCTGGCTCCCCCCCCCCCCCCCCATTTGTATTGTTTGTACCTCTTAGTCTTGTTTGTAATGTCACTGCGGCTCAGTTCTGGTTCCAGCATTCATGTGAGCAAACTGCTTTCCTGTGGCTCGTATTTTTATTGTGATGCCGTGTGGCCCGTGTGCATCCAGACGCAGACACCCAATGATGCATATCAAGTCAAGTCAAGTCAAAATTGATTTATTTAGTGCTTTTTACAGCAACCATTGTCACAAAGCAGCTTTACAGATGTCCGAGACCAAGGTCCCAGTGATCAAGCCAAGGGTGACAGAGCCAAGGAAAAACTCCCTGAGAACAAGAGGAAGAAACCTTGAGAGGAACCAAGACTCAACAGGGGAGGTTCATCCTCTTCTGGTCGACCATCGAGCACCACAATAACAATAGTAGTAGTAGTCGTAGTATTTTATAGTCAATATGAAATTTGACAGGGAGCAGTGAGGATAAGATGGACGTGATATGCTCATATCTTCTAATTCTAGTAAGGACTCTAGCTCCTGAATTCTGGACTCACTGAAACTTAAACATCCAGACAGCAAGGCATGACAATAATCCAAACTAGAGGTAACAAAAGCATCAACTAGTATGAATTGCATCATGTAGGGACTTTGGCAACATTCCTGAGGTGAAAGAAGGCTATTCTACTGATATTGTCTACATGGGCTTCAAGTAAAATACTGGAGTCAATAATCACAGTAAGATCTTTTACTGCTGTACTTGACGCAACTTAAGGATCATCCAGGGTTGTTTTGTAATCAGGTTCCTTCTCGCTACCTGTGGTGCAAGTACTTCTGTCATATCAGAATTTAGTAAACGGACATTTCTCAGCATCCACTGCCTAATGTCCTCTACACATTCCTTACTAAGTTGGTGCATGTGTATGTTTTGACGTGTTTTACCTGTTGTAACTGTGAGTCTAGGTGATGCCCAAGCAGACGTTCTGTCCTCCCATCTTATAGAGAAATACACTGGTAAAAAAAAAAATCTTAACAGCAATTTTTATGCAATTATATTTAACTTCAGAAGCCAAAAAGAAGAGGAAAACACCTGTGGCCAAAGTGAGATAAAACTGACATTCAGTTGGACTTTCTCATTCCATTAACAATCATTAGAAATTGTATTCATTTTGCCATAGAGAAAAGACAATAGTCCAGATTTTTTTGGAAGGCTGTTTACTGTGCAGGGAAGGAGTGTGGAGTCGAATAAGGAGGAATTATGAGTTTTATTTTTACTTTCTAAAGCTTCTGATGTACAAACACAAAAGAAATTTGACATAGCGTATTAAAAGAAAATTAATTGTGGATGGAAGGCTTCCTCATATGCAAACAGGTTTAAAAAAAAAAGAAGCTTTTTGACCAAGACAAAGGAGAATTTAATTATAAAAGTGATTTGTAGCCTTTATTACCTCTTTAAGAACAGACTAAAAATCAGACTTTCTTCTGTGCACTACATAGCACTTCGTGTATGAATGTCTTTTCTTCAGTGTCCAAACTGCTCTAGGTCCTTTATATACAGCCTACACAACAATAGTTTTTTTCTCTCCTATAAGTTTGAATCTTGATTTTGGCAAATAAAGTTTGATGGTTTAGTGTCTGTTGTGGCTGTGTGGTCTGCCAGTGCAGAACAGTAGAGAATGTTCCAGAACCCACAGCCTGAAGCTTTTATAATACCTATAAATGACACCAATGAAATTTTAAGATTGATTTTACTTGCGCCCACACACCTGAGGTATATAATAAATACGTATTAGTTCAAGGGGAAAAAGCTGAATTGTGTGACCACCCTTAAGTGTGTTGTTGGGGAGGTTCTGATCTGGGATCTGGGTTGTGCCTGTGAGCTCTGGCTTGTTGGCTTGGTGGGACTGACCCAAGCTGATTTAAAATCAGCCCCTCTGCCATCTAGGGTTTAATTATGGCCCCAGGTCTGTTGGTGGCATGTGTTCAGCAGGGCAGACATGTTCCATCTTATCTTACTGCTCTTTTGCACCACCTTATGCTGTGGGGAGGTGGGGGGGCGGTTACTAACCCAGGTTTTTAAGGATAGAGTACTGCTGGGAGGTGAGCTGAATGTGTGTGTGTGTGTGTGTGTGTGTAAGTGCATAGGCACACACACTCTTATAGTGCACATTTTCTTTCTTACTAACACAATATCTGCCATCTTTCTTCTCTTTTCCTTTTTCTGTCTCTCTCCTAAACACACACACACACACACAACCTACCCCACCTCCCAACACAGACACACACACACACACACACACACACTACTTTTTATTCTCTTTCTCTGAACGTGTGTACATTAATTACTCGGACTAAATGTCAGTGCCTGCTGGCAAACGAGCGAGTGACAAAGGAGCCCATCGTTTAGCACACCATGATTTTGATAAGGGCAATTAGACAAGAAGCCAGGGCAGAAAAATCAATGCCCCAGACCACTGCTCTGACTTGGCCCCAAGGTCTAGCGTGAGTGCACCACTGCTTTGCAGCCCCCAGGGGGCAGCACTCAGACATCAGTGTCACAAGTTCCCTAGAGCCTTTCACTCTGTAGGTCTGAATCCGCCGTAGGTAACTGCTAGCAAAGCATGTTAAAGCCCACCTGAGGCGTGGTAAAATGGGCCGAACAGAATGTTACAAACCAAAAAGTAAAGTTTGTGAAGAAACCTCAAGAAAACTCAAGTTTGCTTGCACTGTAAACAGCATAAAATTCACTCTGTTAATGTGGAATGTGTAATTTGTATGAAAAGAAAAGGCATGTAATTTGAATGAAAATTATGCCTTTATAAAATTATACGTTTGATAAATCTACAGTAAAAAGTAAAGCATTTTAACATAAATTAATTTTATTTGAAAGTTTTAGGGATGAAACTTTAGGGATGATGGTAGATGTTTAAAATTATTTTTTTTAATCAAGTTTATTGGCTATTTTTTGAAAACGGAAAGGGAGTTATAAAGTCAGTGGGTTCGTGTGGAAGGATGGAGGGAATAGTTCAATAACAGGGGCAGACAGATGGGTGCCATCATCAATGTGATAAGTGAATGAGTAGTTTCTATCAATCCTACGCACAGCAAATTTGGTGGTTTTGGCATTAGATGTGACAAAGGACGAATATCTTTTCAAGGTTTAATGGTTATAACTTACAATCTGTAAAGAAACTAGCGCTCTCATTGAAACATATTGTGAAACAATATTACCCTGACGATGACCCCTGACCACTTAAAAGGGAAGTTCAACTTTTCACAATTGAGCCTTTCTAAACAGGTATAGGCTGATAGTTTTTATGTAAATTACAGCTAGATTTTATGTAAATTGTATAAATTATTAGTTCAATGAAAATGAAGCCAACCCCCACTCCCATTGGATGCCCATTTTACACACATTGTTCACACACAGCTCAGCTGATACAGACACAAACGTTCAAGATCACGTTCATATAAAGGCTTCCTAAGAGGTTAAAGCATCTAAATCTTTGAATTCCCTTTGCATGCTTGAATCACACAAATGTATTCATCCGCAGGACTGATAACAGGAAATCACACAAATGTATTCATCCGCAGGATTGATAACATGAAGGCCTGTACCAATCTAAATAGACTCAGTGAAACTGGATAAAACCAATGTGACCAGATATCCTCATAATGAATAAAGCTTCCTCCAAACACTGTAGCTCTGCTCCTTTTCATACCTTGGTCTGTAGAAGAACAGCAGGTACATCTCCATGTTCCAGACAGCGCCCCCTGTGACACAGGTGCTGCCTCGAATTGCAGACCCGCATTGATTTTTCTCTTATTAGCCTTGTGCCACCACAATATTCATACTTGGACCACTATCATATTCAGACTTGCCCAAGGCTCTGTTCGTGGAGGGGAAGTGAATGTTTGTTTGTGCTCTCCCTGAATCGTGTCCACGACGACACACCCCACATTGCTGTTGCCGAGTGATGCCATAACTATGTTTACTTCCAGTACCTTCTGCAGATGCAGTTTATTTTTTTTTGAAACCAGTCAAAAACTAGACCTGTTTATTTCACCTCCAGGGACTACGAACCACAAAAGAAAAAATAAACAGAATCACGATAGGAATATTCATTGACCAATGAATTTATTTATTTTTTTTTTTACTGTTTACATAATTTTTTTTTTTTACATCTTTTAAAATTGTTTTGAGGTTCAGCTACTCAAATAATATACTTTATGCTTATAAATATACTTATTATAATTTCATTTGCAAAATAATCATTTACTGAGTAAAAGTAAATGTTCTGTCATAACTGTTTGAGATGATTAGCGAACATCCTGCTCATTTTTATATATGACAAAGGTGAACTTCCCCTTTAAGGCATCAGTGCTATCAAGGACCACACTTTAGTGTACTGTAAAGCTTTAGCCTAATAGAACTGCATATTATTGCATGGTTATACTGTAGTATATACTGTAATTTAAAGTAAGCTAATAGATCCCACTGGTCACTCCCATATTAACTCTGAAATCCCCCTACAAACCTGTGTAAACAGTGATTGAGGACAGATAGCCGAGCCCTGAGTAATCAATTGTTCTTTGCAGCTGATGGATGGTGAAGGACACAATGGGACTCTTATTAAATTCTCGTTTTTAGTGCCTAATGTGATCTGTCAGCACCAGGTCAGTCTATGCACAGGTGACTATAACCCATTAATTTCCCTTTCACTGGATCTACCGAAGAGCAAAAAAATGGGGCGTTTTACACAAGTCAGCTCTAAAAAGTGCAAATCAGGTGAAGGAGTACAAGATGGACATTTTGAGTGGATTATGGAAAATCGTTTGCCATCTTTGTATAGTTCAATAATCCTCATGGATGTTTGTGTTAAAAGTCACCCGCTGTTACAGATGGCATTCAAAGCTGCTTTCTGTGTGGAAAGACTTCGCTGTATAAACAATGGGGTTGAACATTGTACTGACACACTCGCACACACCCCAGCACACACAGTCTCACGGTGACAGAGATACGGATGCGGATTTGATTTCAGTACTCAGGGAATGAGAGGAGAAGACCAGCGGTACACAAGCAGTGTGGTTCATAAAGGTTATTCGTTTAAAGTAGTGTGTCTGAGAACAGCATCTCTATGGGGTCTAAGAGAAGCTCCAACCCTCATACACTAATAGCGCGTAGCCTACCTGTATATACACTTATATGCCAGCATCAATCATGGTTGCATGTGTGTTCTGTAGGTGAGTTCAAGTGCATATAGCATCAAAACAATGCATACTTGTGTGTGTCCATGTGCTGTGGTGTGTGTGTGTGTGTGTGTATCTGTACTATGTGTATAGCACGTGTATGTAATTGTGTAATGTGTATGTGCGTATATTATGTGTATAGTTTGTGTGTGTATAGTATGTGTGTGTACTGTGTATGTGTGTGTTCAATGTGTATATATAAGCATGTTCGTGTATGTAAGTGTGTATGCGTGTGTGTGAGAATGTCCGCACCCACCCTGCAGAATCCTCATCGGTGTACGTCACAATGCGAGCTTTGGTAACTAAGGAACAAGGGAACTGGATAATGGTTTTCTATGTAAAGTACACACACTAATAGAATCCACCCAGGAGAACCACTTTTCATGTGTATGTGAGGAGGTTCATCGAGTACAGGTGTACTAGGTGACTGCATCTGGTGTGTGTGTGTGTGTGTGTGTGTGTGTGTGTGTGTGTGTCCTGTTGTCATGTCATCCCATTAGAGTGGTAACCCCTCTCAGAGCTCTTGAGTTGTTTTCCCAGAATGCATCCGAATGCATGATGAAACCTCGGCGTGTACTTTCATACCACGAAGGAGAACGGGCACATGAAAAAGGTCGAGCGAGAGAGCCAGAGCTCGAGCGAGTGAGGGGTCATCCCTCATTTACAGTAGCCACAAGAGGAACAGACTTTTCGTCACCCGAGAGATATGATTGGGTAAATCTTGTTGCTTCCTCCCGCTCACCTCACACACGAAAGCACACGAACGCGAACACACATACACGCGCCGTGAGGTTAAGATGACTAACACGCCATAATGTGGTGTAAGTGGATTGTCCCTGCTCCGCCCCTCCTCCAGCGGTGTTGGGTCAGCGCCGGTGCTGTTAGCAAACACACTCGCAGCAAAAACTCCACCTCACGCCCACGGGCCGAGCGCACTCACCGCGACAGTACAACTCAGCGCTTGACAAAGTTTATGCATAACCAAGGAACAAGTTCACCTGTCGAAATTACGTTGATTTGCAGTAAGAAAAAGTGCGGCAAAGACTGTTAGCAACTGCTTTTCCGATTTAAATGTAAACGGGCTGTGATCTTTGGGTGTGACTTTGAAATGGGAGGAAAGTCTTCAGTATTAGGGTTCATAGATGAAGTAAAACTCCTTCGAGTTTGTTAAAAGCATAAAAGCATACATAAAACTGAACTGAAGCATTCTTTTAATGTCGACTAGCTATGCACCAAATAAAAATGTTTAGGTAACGTTGCCTTGTGGATCGTTAATAGCGCTCTTCACTGTTAATGGGGTAGTCAATTACATTCGTACCGGACTGAAAAATGTTCCATGTCATTAATGTACACTAAGAAACGATATATTTATTTTAAATGACTAAAAACATCCATACTTCTAAAATATATAAAACTTGAAAAAAGTGAAAATATTCTAAACACTCCCAGAAAAATACTTGCCAGACGTTTGAGTTTGCTGCGTGAACTAGCGCCACTTACAGCATAGAGTCAGTACTGCACCTTACGAACTGCATATTTGGCTGTGCAGAATTATTTTTTTCAATAAGCCTGTAAAAAATGTTTTCAATAAGCCAATAATAAATTGAACTCTTATAAAATAAAAGATGATTTACAAAAGGCAGCTTTATTTATGAAAAACAACAACTGCACGATGTTGTCACTGAAAATTGTAGCAAAAAATAAATAAATAAAAACAATTCCTAGTTTCATGATGGGAGTTTAGAGGTGTACAGATGGTGTTCTATACAGCTCAAGATTACACCATATGTTAGAGAGAAGCCACAGGCACTTTGGTCAGAAAATCATCTCCCCAAACCCAGCAGGGGGGAGTCTACTGCACTAACACAGACTGAGCCCTGTTCCAATCCAAAGACACTACACTTCCCCAGGACACTTCCCCTTAAAGGAACTAGGGAGCACAGGTGCACTCTTAGCATTTTAGAAGCGTACAATGTAGCATGAGTATAGAATTGTGCACACTTGAGGTTGTTACAAACTGAGAATAAAACGTAAAATATGCTGTAAAAAATCCTCATCTATGTAAAACTCGAACAATGTAGCTGAAATAAGCACACAATAAGCACAAAAAAAACCAGGACAGTCTGGACACTGAAGAAAATTAACATGAATGTGCAATTTTTTTATGTGGTCTACATGTAGAACAATCATACAAAGCCAATACTGTGTGATAAGCTAAACAGACCAAATGCAGGAAGCCCTGGAGAACTGCAAAGAGCTTCAACTTGTTGAGTTGAAGCTCCTCTGCAAATTACAAAAGGTCCTCTGCAAATTACAAAATGTGTAGGCTTACATCACACACGACCACTTACATCACACGTATTCACTAATATTACACACATTCACTTAATCGCACACATTCACTTCATATTACATCATATACAATCATTGCTTCGAAATAAGGAAAAAACCAAAACAAACAAACAAACAAACAAAAAAACACAAGCACATCTACACTTGGAATACACATGAAGTACACGTGAAGTACACGTGAAGTACAGCCAGCGTCAGACCGTAAGGACAAAGTAGTGCAGAGTGCGAGCATTTCACCCAGCTTCAGGCAGGACCACCACTGGCACCTCCATCGATTAACACTTCTGCTCTTAGACAGACATCACCGATTTGGACAGCTTTTATTTTTACATTACGTAAATGGAAGACAGCTCCATATTCCGTCAATATTTTAACCGAGGGTCTTAAAAGTGTATTTTTCTTCTTTACACTTCCATCGCAGCTGTGTCTGGAGATTGCTTTCTGTTGTCATTTCTCACCAGATGAAAATAAACAGCCCTGCTTGAGGAGTTCGATGCACATTAGGCAAAAAAAAATGTATTTATACTCTCACAATCACTGTATATTGTTAAAGCCACTTTTGAAATGTCTCTGCTTTTTAAATGGGCGGCTTTAACAGGTGGATACGCTGAGAAGACATGCCAACACATTCCACTTTAAATGTACTATTACATAATTATTTCTAATTAGTACCTAAATTAGTAATTAAATATGCAATATGCAAATACATAAAATGTGAGTTGCATTGGCTGCTAGTCAGTGGAACAAGGCAAACATCCACATTGGTCGAACAGAACGACCGTTTCCTTGGCAGCAGTAGCTTCAGTTGAGGGACGCTACTGCTTTTTTTTTTTTTTGCTGCAGCGGAGAGGGCGTGGCTTCCAGTGTATCCCAGGCAACAGGCCACAGACACACCCTCTGCAAGACTCAGGGACTAGTGCTATTTGGGATAAGGGTGCTGAGAAGGGTCAAGGTATAAATGTAGCTATAATTATCAAATACATCTTATGGCCATAAGGTGATTTATATACAAACGCATCAACATAACATCCTTCATGGTTTGGGCAATGACATCATTACCTATTAAATATCGCTTGGCCCTAACAACCAAGTAAATTCAAACTTCTTTTTAAAATGTCATCCCCTAGACTAACTCTCAAGTACCTCTATCTACCACAGAATAATAAAAAAAATGCTGCTATTATAGTTAACGAAAGAAAGTCAGAAGCCAATAATTAGCATTATGCAAATACCTAAATGCTAATTAGTGCCTATATGTTTTAATTTTGTTGTTCTCAATAGCATTTTTGGCTAAACGATCCCTTTAAAAGATTCATGACACTTTTAGAGACATAATAAATGATTAATAAATATGAGGTACATTCCTTCGATGTAGTAGTAAATAGTGCAAGTTGTGGAGTACATTTTCATAATTATTTGTATGATATATATATTTTTTTGGCATGTCCACAAGCCTCGACCGAGTTTCCGGTCGTCAGCGCTAGTCAGGTGTGCGTTTGCAGCTCCCAGCTGTTGCGTGTGGGATCGTAACCACAGCAACACGTCAGTACAAATCCGCCGCTGTTGCGAAAGCGAATCCAGAAGAGAGAGAGAGACAGAGATGGGGAAACAAGCGATGCAGAAGCATTAAGATCGCAGTGGCGCCGGGATCCTCGACAAAACCTGAACTTGTCATGTAATGCTAAACCCCATAAAAGGGGTCGGATTTATTAATTTTTTCGTCCTGCAACACAGATAGAATCGCTCTCTCTCGCTTCCTCTGTTCTTCCTGTCAGGTGCTCCAGGGGAGGCCATGAACCCGGAAGCGATAGATACAGGTGTACTCAGGGTGACCCCAGTTACTGAGGATCCGGAGCTCGACCAGGTGGTAAACCTCGCTGGGAGACTCCTGCCACAAAAAACACATCCAGCTGTATCACAGCAATACTACAATGTGTATCATATTACCTCATGATATGTAATGTACTACACAGTATAACACATCACACACAATCTCATCTAACACACACACACACACACACACAAATGAATTATCCTTTTTTTCTGGAGGACAGAAAGCCCAGCAGTCGTGCTTTATCAGTATGAAATTGCTCTCCATATTTTACAGTATAATATAAAACTTTTAAATTCTCCTTATGAGGCAAATACTGCCCACACGCCTAACCCACATTATGTAGTTTTATGGCAAGCATTATTCATATTAATAAAAATAAAATAGGGTATTATGGAGATATACACCTACCTACACACACACACCATTCATACTAGAAACTAACACTTAGCTGTATAACATTTTTGGCATTAACTGTACATTTGCATCTTTCTTTGCCTGTACTTTCTTACTGGAAGTTGGTAGGTCTGGATGGGTTCTCCATCCTGGTCATAAGTGAATGTTCCGAGAAGTTTTCCTTCCTTGTTTTCCTGCGTCATTCCCTAGAAGAGCACGATCACATAAGACTGTGAGCACATCACAGCCAGGAACCCCTTAAAACAGAACCAACTCTCTCAGGAGACAGCCGGGTAAACTATCGACTAAAACAAACAGTTATTGTGCTTTGACTGGCTGTATGTATTCGACAGGCTAAAAAAAACCCACCCAGCACAACAACATTGTATGACTCTGTTCCATTAGTCAGTAGGGAAGGAAATGCGTTCTAGAACACAGTCGCTACAGCAGCTGGAGGCTGTAGCACAGCGTGAGTGTGTTTCACAACTTACATAAACACTGAAGTCCTTAGGAGCACTGTCTATGTGTCCAGTGGGTGACAGGACCCGAGGGATGTGTTCCAAGGTAACGTGGGTAATTCGGACAGGGTAGGACAGAGAGATGACCAGGAAGCCTTCAGAACCGCTGAACGCCCAGCACTTCCCAGGATAGACCTCAGGCTGTAGTGTCACACACACACACACACAAACACACACTCGGTGTTACGGTCGTGTATGGATGTGCTAACATGGTTTTTTAGAATATGTAAAAGACCAAACATTTGTGTGCTTTGACTGACATGACAGGCTAAAATAAAATGAGATTGAAGTGTTAGTACATCTCATAGAGATTTTAGTCTTTGACATTTTTTTAAATGGTCCAGAGGGCTGTGTGTGTGTGTGTGTGTCCGTACCTGTGTAACTGTGCGAGGGCTTTCAGAGTGGTACCACAGGGGAATTCCAAACAGACTGAGACACGCAGATCTGGTCCGATAAGTCTCAGAACAACGAGTATTTATCACACTAGCACCTACAAACACATGCGCGTGCACACACACACACACACACACACACACACACTTAAAGCGTGTTCTAATCATTAATTGTATTCAAGGCTGGTTTCAGCAATTCTTTAACAAACCCTTATAACATGCCTGTAAAAACAACAACCATTAATAACCCCCTGTCAAACCTCTGATCAAACCCTTAATAACCCCCTGTCGCACCTTTAATCAAACCCTTAATAACCCTCTGTCAAACCTTTAATCAAACCCTTAATAAAACCCTGTCAAACCTTTAATCAAACCCTTAATAACTCCCTGTCAAACCTTTGATCAAACTCTTAATAAGCCCTACCCACATTCTTCCAGGTCTGTACTAACCACCAGGTGAGCTGGTACTAAGCCCCGGGTGAAACCTTACTAAACCCCAGGTGAGCCTGTGTGAGGCCTGTGAGAGCCAGGAAGCCATAGAACTGAGATCTTTAGTTCGTCACCTGCTGACTCCAGCGCGTAATCTGCCATTCCTGTACCGTCGGCCCTGAAGAGGCTCAATGCTCTGTGCACGATGCGTTCCACTTCCTGTCACCCCATAAATCATTATTAGGAACCAGTGTTACATAAACATGACAGTGCAGATTCCCAGTGCAGAACTGGGTAATAAACACAGCACACAGAGGGCCTGGGAAAACCATACACCCATAAACATTACATACACAGGAAAGCCCCTGTTGGTTTACTAAGTTAAATTGAACACGCACGCACACGCACGCACACGCACGCACACACATGCACACACAAACATTCTTGTATTACTGTATTAATGGAATGTAGAACAATTCTCGAGAACAATTTACAAATGTGCACACTGCCACATCATGACAATGCATTCAAAAATACACCCCCGAATCCCCACACACACACACACACCTTTATAGTGACTGCTCCCAGCCCTTCCTCTTGCAGTGTCTCCCCCACCATCCTCCACACATCCATTTTTTCTTTGTCCTGTTCTTGTCCAAGTCTGTCTATTATTTTCTTTTCCAGGGACTCCAGCTCCCTCTGCAGGTCTGGATGCATCACTACACCTTGGTCAGAGCCGAATGTGCCAGACAGGTGTTGCAGCAGCCAATCAGAAAGCTCCTTCTTTAACTACAGTAAAGGGAGAACAGGTTTGTTAAGAAGGAGGGTAAAATTCATCCATTTCTATAGTCCATAAGTGAGTTGCAGATCTATTAAAAGCGGAAATGACAAAGTTTATGGCTTTATTACCACTGTGTTCTGAGTTTCCTGGGTGTCTATTCTGTGGCTGAGCAGTTCTGAGGAAGTCTGGAGGCTGGACAAGTCTGATCTCAGATAGGAAATCTGATGCTGTACTCCATCCATCTCCTCTTTAATCAGATTGCGGTGCTCAGAGTCGACACTAGGGGGAGACAACAATTCTTACACATGCATGCAATACGTTGTTTAAGGGTTTGAGCTAAGAAAAATCACACTCACTTTTTCACATACAGTCGCAGGTCCTGTATGTCTGTTTGCAGCATCTGCACACGCGCACACACACACACACACACACACACACACACAGGCATGTCAGGGAATTATATTTGATATTAGTACTGTCCCGTCTTTATTTGCATGTCTAGTGAATTTCCTGTTTGTTGTGCTGTTGCCATGACGATGTAAACAGGAAGCAATGAGGGCACAGATCAGTTCGATTACTAGCGACAGACTTGGTGAGCGTCCGTGTGAGTGCTGGTTTAGTTCGGTTACCTCATATGTGACCATCTGTTTATCCCTCTCCTGTTTCAGCACCTGGATCTCACTCTGACAGGATGGACAGAGAGAGAGAGAGAAAGAGAGAGAGAGGAGAGAGTTAGTACAGAAAGTACGTGAAATTTAAGTACAGACAATTTATACTGTTTCCACCAAAGGACTAAGATTAAAGTTATTCTCAGTTTCTGGCAGTGGTTTGATTTTGTGTTCTCTCTGTAGGTTTTTCTGTGACCAGCTCGAGTGGCCTGGTTTCGACCTCTGACTCTGTCCTTTCATTTTGATTAGATACTAATTTGTAATATCACCCATTAAATGCTTCTGGTTTCATTTAATGGCTTGATTTCATATTTCTTTTTTTCTTTGTGGACACTTTAAGGTTGGGTTTACTGTGTTGCGGATAAATGCTTGTGTAGGGAGTCTGGGTCTGATTTGGGTACGACTGGGTCTGATTGGATGTGACTGGGTCTGATGAGGGAGAGTCAATGCCAAAACATGCTTTTTTCAGTGTGTAGAATAAGTAGAAACTCTGCTCAGCTGGCAGGATTGAACATGCTTCTATTTACACACAATGTATTTACAGAATTAGATAAAATAATGAAGTGTGTGTTTTGGCCCGGTCTAACCCTCTAGATGCAGCTGCTGTTTGACCTTATAAAATCAGTCATTTTCAACAATACCATAATTTTCTTAATACCATAATAAGCGATGCATACTTTTTCTATCAGTGTTGGAACTGCTGATTTAAAAATATCAGTTGACTTTATAATCCCAGATCTTATGATATTATGGTGTTGGTAAAAGTTGGGTTTTTCCCTTGTTGTTTAGGTTTGTTTTGGAAAATCATTGTTTTGTGCATTTTTCCAGGAAGTGCCCCCTCATTACAGTAATTTACCAGCACTGAAAGTAATTCGCTATTGGGTGTAGTCTTTTGTGGGCTAATACTCATCTAAGTACATTTTAGTAATCTAAGTAAATTTTAGATTCTAAATGAGCCCAGTAGTAGTTAGATTTTGTAATTTGGTGGTCAGTTTGTTTATATATGTATTTACATATCCATACATGTACATGTATATATACATAAATATACAAACATGTATACATGTTTATATTTATGTATCTATCTTGCTTTACTCCTTTGATTTGTATTGTGTTCTTTGTTGCACAGCTGGGTGATACTGTATTTTCTTAGCTTCTACACCTCAAACTGCACACCATTCATTTGAAATTTGTGCCATACTGAATCATTTTGTCTCTGTCTCCTTCCCTCTGTCTCGCTCTTCTCCTCTTTCTCACCAGCATGGACTCCATTTCTCTGCCTCTGTTCTCAGACCACTTGACCTCCTGTTCTCTCAGGGCAGCGTAAATCTCGTCCCGCATAGCCAAAAACCTCGCATGGAACGCGCCATCCTGCAGAGGGCGCCAGAGAACAAGAGCCAGAGAGCAGAATGTTGAAACGGTGGGTTCGTTACCTGTGCGTAGTATAAAACCGTTCCTTTACTAGTGTGTGTTACAGAACATAGCGTTACTGTACTGAGAGTACTGTACTGAGAGTACTGTACTGAGAGTACTCACGTCCAGAGGAGCTCGGACAGGTGCCTGAAGGAGCATGGGATCGATCGTGGGCTTTCCAGCAGGGTGGAACATTTGTGTAGCGATTGAGGGATACCAGTACCAAGCACCTGCACAAAATATCAGCCGTGACTAAAGCACCTGTCACCTGCAGCCCTGTCACAGACGCAGCGGCCATCGATACGCCTGCTGTCATTTCCGAGCTGTCATTTTTGTTTCCTCATCGTGTCTGTGTTGTGTGTAAGGTTTTTCCCCACGTGGGGGGCTTGCAGGTGAGACGATCTGACGTGAAAGAGAGTCTGGAATGCATGTGCAGACTCACCAAAAACCAGCAAGAGGAGGAAGAGGAAGAGGAGGATTGTCTTCCTCACGCCTGCAGTGTGTCTGCGGAGAGACGGAGAGCGTGAGGCGTGGTTATGCGCTCGCACACACACACACACACACGCACACAAACACACTCATATGCACACAACTGCATGCTCACACAACCACACACTCACACACACACAAGTTTACCTGCTGAGCAGAAAAACATCAAACAGTGAGATTCCACAGGTCAGACTGTACCACGCTGTTCCCAACCACCAATAGAGCATCGACAGGGCACGAGCTAAACAAACAAACAAACAAACACATGGTGCATCATTCTATCAGCTGTTAATGATAATAGTAAAGTGTGTTTACTAAGGTGAAGAGTGAGCACCTGGGGAGGTGAGGATGGCCCAGAGACCAAACTCTTGTTTGGCTGGTGACTGAACGGGACCTGTGAGAAAGACACAGGCAGAATAAAACTCTCTCTTTCTCTCTCCCTGTACATCTCTCTTTCTCTCCTTCTACCTCTCTCTCTTTCAGACACACACACACACACACACACTCTTCTTCTTCTTTCCTTCCTGGCATTGCCTCAACACCCTACCTCCTACATTACATTCCCTATACCCTCCCTCCTATACCTTCACATTCCCTATACCCTCCCTACTATACCATCACATTCCCTATACCCTCCCTACTATACCATCACATTCCCTATACCCTCCCTCCTATACCATCACATTCACTATACCCTACCTCCTATACCATCACATTCACTATACCCTCCCTCCTATACCTTCACATTCCCTATACCCTACCTCCTACACCAATATTTTCCCTATGCCTTACAGTGTTGTACCAGAATATACAAGTGTTTCCCAATCCAGTCCAGAACACTAGGGTCAGAGCAAAAACGTGGAACTGTCTGAAGGTCCTCGTGGACTGGGTTGGGGAATGCTGGCACAGAGCACCACACTGTAATGGGACTCCATATATGATAATGGAAGTGGAACATTCGCTTAGACTGCAACAGCACAGAGGAAGTAGGAAGACAATGTGGTTACGCTGTCAGAATGACTTAATATGCCCACACTTACACAGAATTACCCACACACACACACACACACACACACACACACACACACACACACACACACACACACACAGTGGACATTTTACACAACTGTGTTCACCCTCATAAGTCCACATGCAAATTGTATCTCTCT
>JAOXYF010000020.1:2868189-2888160 GCA_028565775.1 Sternarchorhynchus goeldii | reverse complement strand
GGTAGTGTGTGAGGTGTGTGGGGGTGGTGTTGTGATGAGCGGGGGGAGTGTGTAGGAGGTGTGGGGAAGTTCCGCTCCTCCTCTAGGGTGAAACACCACAGCTCTGTTTCACTTCCACCACAAAGTAACTGCAGTCAACTCCACAGAGCCTTAGCAAAAAGAGGCCAAGCATCCAAAACAGGCCAGTTGTTAAACTGCTCTCAACAAGGCTAATTTTATTCATAATTCAGCTTTCATATGTCCTGTCTAGAACAGAGAGAGTGTGTGTGTGTGTGTGTGTGCCGTTGCCATGGCAGCACAGGTGAACACATACAACAGTGAGATGTTTCAGGTGTTGAAACAGTTGCCACAGAGACGAGCTGAAAGGAGATGTGTAGGATGACAGAAAGAGAATCAGACAGAAGGAAAAGGGGAATGGGGTGGAGAGGGAGTGATCTGAGAAGAGAAAAACGAAGGAATCCAGGAGAAGAGTAGAAAGAAAGGGATGAAGAGGAGGAAAAGAGGAAGGTTGAGGAAGAGAACATAGCAGGGAGTTTGAAAGAGTGATTGAGCGAGTAACCTGTAGCATGGACAGTCCGAGAGTGTGTGTGTATGTACCAGCCCTTCTCACAAGGGGCCCTGGCCTGTGGGCTGTTTCCTCAAAAGATGTTTGGAGACGAACCCTGACTAAGCACGTGTGAAACTGTTCCTCCGGGCGTTTCCTCTCACGTGTGAGACTGTTCCTCTGGCCATTTCCTCTCATGTGCTTCTAGAAACATCATGGTTCTTTTAAGTAAAGACGCAGCTGAACAATTCTATTATTCTATTGATTCTATTATTCCATTCATTCTATTGTCCAATTAATTCTTCTTGGAAGAAGAAAGTGTTTGCAGTGTGTATCTGTGTGTGTATGTGTAACACTAAACCCATATGTAATACATGTATGTCAGGCTACTAGCTTATATTAATACAGTGTGTCAATGTGCTGCAGTTTGTGTGATCGTGTATGTGTGTTATGCGGTGTGTGTTATGCAGTGAACTATGTTGTAATGGTGTGTGTGTGTGTGTGTGTGTGTGTGTGTGTGTGTGTATCTGTGTTAGCATTGTACAGTATGCTAGAGAGTATGTGGGTGTGTACTTTGTGTTGGAGAGCGGTGTGTGTGTGTGTGTGTGTGTGTGTGTGTGTGTGTGTGTGTAAGTGGAATGTGTGTGTTAATACAGTGCACTGTGTTGCACTGGTGTCCTGTGGTGTGGTGCGGTTTGGTGTATTGGTGTGAGGACAGGCCTCTCCAGCTGACCCCTGGCCCACCCTGTGCTTCACCCCTACTGAACTCACTCACACCTGGGTTACAGCTGGCAATGTCCCCCCAGCCTTGGACAAAGCCACCACAGGGCCATGGCTCACACACACACACAGACACACATACACACACATACACACAATTGCTATACAATACTTTAACCAGGGTCAACAGTGCAAAGACCACGACGGATGATTCTAAATGAATAAATGTGTGTGTATGTGTGTGTGTGTGTGTGTGTGTGTGTGTGAGACTGTGTTTGTGGTTGTAGGTGTGTGTGTGTGTTTATAGGTGTGTGTGTGTGTGTTAGCTGTGTGTTTTGGCCCTAGTGCTTAGATGAAGTTGCTGATGTATAGGTTGAACAAGATCTCATGACCTCCTGTCACCATTACCATCGACTCGCGCTGGGCTGGTAAATCTAAACACGGTGCTGAGCCAATTTTAGCGCCATATCGTAAAAACACACTCTTAAAGGGCCAGTACCCCATAACACTTACACGAGAATGATGAAGAACAGTGTGGGTATACAGATTGGGTATCTAAAGTGTGAGACACACACACAGACACACACACACACACACACTGCACTTGTGTCTTATTACGTTAGCCAGATGGTTAATCAGTAAGCTACAGACTCACATGAGATTTCTCACTGTGTGAGTCACATGACTGGACTGGAGAAGTCCACACCTGCTCCAGTACTGAAATACAAACTACAAAAACACACACAAACACATGCTCACTCAACCTCACACTCACACATATACAAACACACACAAACACATGCTCGTTCAACTTCAACCTCACACACACACACACACACTTAACTGCACAGACATACATTCCCACATTCACCCCACTTTCATTGCGCATGCACACACACACACACACACACACACACACACACACACACACACACACACACACACACAGCCAGTGATATGTATCACTATTTTCTGGCAAATTTCCACTGATTTGTTTCTAATGCTACACCAAACCAAAACCATAATCAGGAATGAAAAGGACATCCTTCACTACATGAAAACTGTTGGCACCCAAGTTCCTAAAATGTCAAATTTTCCCAAAACATCAAATGTTTAGGTCTCTAAATGTACACCGCACCACCTACAGAGTGCGTTTTTGAATTCTCACTCACACACATACACGAACCACCGAGTTTCTCATACATTGTTACCAGGTCAGTAAATCTTCCCTGCGCTACAGACTGTGGATCACTAACGGATTTCAGTCTTTGCTAAATTGTCTTGATTTGTTACAGCTTGCTAATGTTCCTCTCGCTTTCTTAAAAAAACTGAACCTTTATATCACTGAGCTCGACAATAACAGACCCAGTTCTAATCTCTGCTTTCTTGCTAAGGTATTAGATTAGCTTGTATACCAGTAGGTGCACATGTATGCCAATAACCTTTCCTAGTCATTTCAGTCAGGGTTTTCCTCTCACCACAGTACAGCTGCTTTATAAGGAAGCTTCTCTGATTATTTTTGACCCCAAATGTTCTTTTCCATTTTTTTCCAGACCAGCCTGCCGTCACCTTTGTAATGTTGCTCAGTTCTGTGCTTCTCTCAGCTTTTCATGATTATGAAATATTGCTTCATTCTTTCATTACCTCATGCCTCGTAATTCTTACGATTATTAAGACCTTCTTGTCAGCCTTCGCAATAAACTCTCTACAACCGGAGCCCAAACCTTCAGCGTTACTGCTGAATTCCCTCCTATGAGCTTGGAGCCAATCTTTTGAATCAGAACTCAGTTTAGTTTTTCAATTCAGTTTCTTTCTAAAGATGTTAATTGCTTTTCTTTATTGTGAAGTTGGCTTGGGTCCTTGAAAGGCACTCTATTATTGTTATTATTATTATTATTATTATTATTATTATTATTATTATTATTATTATTATTGTCTCTGTTCATATGTCTCAGCTCTGACTGCTATGATGGGAATGTCAGAAAGTGATGTTTGTCTCCATGAGGCAGTGCTGACACACAGGTGGAGGTGTGGGTGTGTCTGTGCACAGTGTCTGTTTCTCAGATATGTGGATGTGTACAGTGTGTGTAACGTCTGCCCTGAAGTGTACAGGGACAGAACGTGGATGTCTGTGTGTGTGTGTGTGTGTGTATGTGTGTGTGGGAGTAATGTCTAATCTATAGGAAGTCCTGGGACAGACACAAACTGCAACTCAGCATTCTGAGAATATTTCCTTTCAAATGTTCTGTTTAATTCCTAGTCTAATCTGAGTCTAATCTGTCTGTCTGTAACTTATTGTGACTGTTTTTTGTAAATCTGTCTGTCTGTACTGGTTTGCGAATTGCTTACTGAACTGTTGTTTCAGATACACAAACAGTGGAGTCCACTCATGTTATTTGGAGACATCTTCTCTTTCTCGGTGGTGTGATTTGCATGTGTGGGCGGGGTTATGTGTGTGGGCGGGGTTATGTGTGTTTCTCCTATCTGCTGCTTTAGCTCATTTCTTACTGTCTGTAACTCTGTCAGTCATTGTGTTGATGTTATAACCACCACATACACCCATCCCAAAACACAGCTATACACACGTATATACACACAAACATACATACCCATATACCCTACCTCATTCAAGTCAAATCAAGTCAATTTTTTTTTTGTCCAAGCCCCCAGAGATCAAGTCAAAAGTGATAGTAACAAGGAAAAACTCCCTGAGAGCAAGAGGAAGAAACCTTGAGAGGAACCAAGACTTTAAAAAGAAGGGGGGAGGGGCATCCTCCTCTGGCCGACACCAGGCACCACAGTAACAATTATACAAACAGTAAACAAAATGAGTAAAGTCTATGCGTTTCTTGTGTTCCTGATATCTAGAAGAAGTGTACTTTCCCTGTGATGACTTTATATATCCAACACAGTCCACAACAGGTCCTGGCTTGTGTCTTTAGTTCCCCATGGTGGTTTTAAACTGCCTGTGTGGTTCATCCTCAGCAGCACTGAGTGATGTTCAGTTGGTGAAACTCGAAGCAGAAGAAGGACATCAGGGTGGATCAGGTAGATCCACAGATAATGGGTCAGGAATCTGGATCTCTGGTATCTCCTAGAGTTGCAGGTGTAGCATGAGTAGCTCAACTGAGGAGGAGGTGAGGGGGGGATCACAAAACATTAGGTATTAGAGGCATGAGGTATTATGTAATACAACGGGTGCAGAGAATGTACATTTGTGCAGAGAGCAAGCAGAGACTCTGGCAGGACTAACCATGACAGCATAACTAAAAAAGGAGAGAACCAGGAGGTTCAAAGACATGTGGGAGCCGTGGGACGTTAAGCATCCAGCCAATCGAACTTGAGTGAATTTGTGAAATGGGAGGGCGACAGCATCCAGACATCCCAATTCACCAAAACACTTCCATGTCCATGAATACCCTTGGCACCTTCAACTACAAGAACTAATAACACAAGCAAAGACACACAACCCTGATCAGAGGCCAGAAGTAGGTTATTTACCAACCAAGGCCGTCTCTGTAAGGCTTAAAATGAGGCTTAAAATCCTGACTGATAGATTTCATCAATGTTATTTCTGTGTGGTTAAGAGCATAACTGCTGTGCTGCAGCTCTTTCTATGATCTTGAAGATAAAGGGGAGGTTTGATATTGGTCTTTAGTTGGACGGCTGACTGGTCAAGATCAGGTTTTTTAATCATGGGGTTTGATAATTGCTAATTTAAATGATCTAGGAACATATCCAATCCTAAGAGAAGAATCTATGATTTTTAGAAGAGGTTCAATTACTGCTGGTAGTAAAAAATGGTGTACGTAAGGGATCTCCCTCTCTTCCTCTCTCACTCTCTCTTTCACACACACACACACACACACACACACACACACACACACACACACACACATATATATAAGCACACACATACACAGTTCTTTGCACCTGCTGCCTCAGTAAAGTCCCCTCAGGGCTACAATAGTTTCATATCTTTCTGTTATAATTCCCTAATGCTTCCTCAGAAAGTCCTTCCACTTCCCAATTCTTGACAGAAGCCCATTCACGTGTGTGTGTGTGTGGGGGGGGGGGTGGTGGTGTGTTTCAACATCATTTCACTCTGCTTTATCTTCAACTTTCTCTTTCATTCCCATACACATGGGTGTAGTCCTGCTGCCCTAAACCTAACCACAAACCAGACTCTAACCATTCCCTGACTGCAACTCTAACCATAACCAAAAAAAAAAAACCTTGAATCTACACAAACCTCAGCTTTCACCATGGTAGGAAGTCGTAGGTTTTTCTCTTGTTTGACTGAACTGTTCTATGGAGCCTCTGAAAGATGAGTTTATTTTTAATGGTTGTTTTTAAAATAAAATAAAGAGTAAAATAAAAATTCTTCCTTTTAAGTCACTTTTCTCTGATGATTATCTGTTGTGTAATTCATGTTTATTATTTCATGGTTATTTCATGAGTTTATCTCAAGAAATTTAATTCCGGTATGAATTGAACCTTGAGGTACACCTTGATAAACTGGAGCAGTGAGATTTAAATCGTCCAGTAGAGAAGAAATGCTAATAATTATTCTCATGTGTGCATCCGCACTGCAAACAGATGCTCCATCATTACATGGGCTTATTCAGAATACAGAATAGAACAGAATGGTTTTAGAACAACTGTCACGCCCCATAAACCACACCCACCAATCACAGCGCACCTCCACTTCCCAGGGCCCAATCGTTTAATGACTCATCTCCTTCTGTTACAGACCGCCATTGATGGCCGCAAGCCTTTCGTTAGAGACCACCAATCCTGCTGCCGCTGATGCTCAGCACTAGGAAGTGGCTTTGCTTTGTTCTCTGTGAATAGAGACGCTTTTGAGCACATCACTTCGCTCCTGATTTCTAAATGTCACAACTATGAAAACTTTCAGTGACTCCCAAAATTCAGTGCTTGCATTTCTCTGACTCATGTGGGCTTGCTAATGCCCGATCAGTTTAATGCTTCAGTTCAGTGCAGTGATGTTCAATTCCACGTTGAACACAAAAAAGACACGTTGAACAAAAAAGTTTCTACCATAGGACAATAACAGGACATCAAAAAATACAAACCAGATGGTAATGGTTGGTAATAATTACAAAGTTTGTTAGGAAGCTTTGGGGTAGGGTTTGTCTCCTGGGAAACACTGACCATGTTACCAAGAGAGACTATCTTGCCAGACCTACTTCGAGATAGTTCTAGAACTCTGGAATACTTGAAGTTCTAGAATATGGTTAGTGTGTGTCCCACAAGTCTAGAAGAGTGTCTGGCTCTGGCCCTCTGTCTCTCACTCACTCTGTCTCTCCCACTCTCTCACACACACACACTATCTCTCTGTCCAATTCTCTTTCATTCTGTCTCTCTCTCCCTCTCTCCCAATCTCTCTCTGCCTGTGCTGTCCTGACAGGATGTGAAGGAGGAACAGTGTCTGCATTTCCATTAATTTTGCAGAAGTGAGAAAAACAGACCCCCCCTCCAGCTTCTCCCTCAGCTTTTCTGAGGAAAAAATAAAGTCAGCAGCAGTGCATCCATGCATTGAATGGATGTGCCTTCACAGAGTGCTCACATGAACGAAGGGTGCACAGAAAAGAGGAACGTTCCTCAAGGCTCTATGTTAGGTCCACAGACTTTCTGGAAGTGTTTTGAAATGCTGTTGTGAAACAGAGGTGCTGGCCATGAGTCTCATGAGCAGGCTGTTTTATTTGGGTCGCTATGGTTGCCATAGAGACATTCTGTGTTAAAGCAGAACACCATCTGAACAGCAGGAATCCAGCGACATGCTTGGAAGCACGATGAACTCAGTGTTAATTGAATTGTTGACCTCTCCCTTCTCTTGCTTTGACTCTCTCTCTCTCTCTCTCTCTCTCTCTCTGTCCCAGTCTCCCATGGCCGCAGGCCCACTTGAAAACCGAACACACACTTTCATACTCCGCCACCCTCTTATCTCTGTTTAAAGCTGAGCTGTCACCAGTCTTTCCGTAGAACAGAAACATTAGGCTGTAACTCACTCTGCTGTCACCACTCTCTCTCTCTCTTTTTGTTTTCTTATTTGTGTTTCTGATCTACACCGCAGTAGTGTGTGTGTGTGTGTGTGTGTGTGTGTGTGTGTGTGTGTGTGTTCATTGTGTTGTTCCTCTAAGTGTGTGAGATGTTTACATGTGTGTAATAGCATGGCATCCCAGCTCAGGTTGGCTGTGTGTCTCATGTTAGCTTTCTGCCTCTTCTAACTAAGGTCATTAAGGCTAATGACGTGGCTAGTGGTCACTAATTAGTGCAGGTCCTTTATGCCCAGTTACAATTATCCAGTAGTTAATCAATGATCCTTAGCATGTTGGAGTCTCTGTTAGCATGGTGGAATGTCTGTTATCAGTGCACACGGTCACACATGTGCACGCACAAGGGCACACACATGGGTTTCACATGGAAGACTACGTGTTGTGTAATCTGCATCTGTGACATGGAGAACCACAGCCACACAGAGGACGAGCAACCCTTCTGCATTTTGCTGTTACTGGGGTGCATGTTTAGCTTGACATCTTTCAACATTCAGTCGATGGAAACTAAAGGTAAAGACTAAAAGAGGACGGATGGTGATGCTGTTCCAGACATGGTAGACACTGCACATCTGGCCTCGGTCTCACTGCCCATTAGAACAGGGGTTACGTGGCACAGGCGCATTACAGCTGAGAGAACAACCCACGTCAATATTGCCATTGTATTGCCACGGAAACAGTGACAACAGAGGTGAGTTCACAGCGCTCGAAGCAATGAAGGGAGGGTTACGCAAGACTCCAGGTGCCACTGTTCAACAGTCTTATCTAGATCTTTCTCTCACACACACACACAAATACACACACATGCCAGCACACAACATATACACGTACAGACATACAAACACAAAAATGGTGAGCGTGTGTGTGAATGTGTGTGTGTGTGAGTGAGTGCATTTATGAGCGTGTGTGCTAGAGTGTGTGTGTGTGTGTGAGTATGTGTGCGAGGGGCAGAGTATGTGTGCAAACAAGTGTGTGTGTGAGGGTGAGTGCATGTTTGAGTTTGAATGCTAGAGTGTGTGTGCTTGTGTGTGTGCCTGCACGAGGGTAAGTGGACGTGTGAGGCTGAGTGTGAGTTTGAGTGCATGTGTGTGTGTGTGAGCATGTGTGAGGTTGAGTGCATGTGTGTGGGTATGTGAGAGAGAGTGTGTGTGTGTGTGTCAGAGAGAGAGTGTGTGTGTGTGAGCGTGTGTGTGAGGTTGAGTGCATGTGTGTGTGTGAGATAAAGTGTGTGTGAGAGAGAGCGTGTGTGTGAGGTTGAGTGCGTGTGTGTGTGAGATAAAGTGTGTGTGTTAGTGAGTGTGTGTGAGGTTGAGTGTGTGTGTGTGTGTGAGTGTGTGTGAGGCTGAGTGTGTGTTTTGGGGATGACAGGACCAAAGTTAGGACAATGGAAAACAACAGTTAGTCACTGAATGACAGCTGTGTGTGTGTGTCTGTGTGTACTGGCTGTTTTTGACCCCTTGGAACAGGACGCGGTACCTAGCGACTATATGAAAACACAGGAAGAGCAAGTTGAATTCTTCACATTCCAGTATTGTCTTAGTATACACACACACACACACACACACACACACTCACACACACACATGCACAAACACACTTTATGAGACCGACCACAACATACGCATAAATGTGCAAGACAATAGATTTCTCTCTCTAACACACACACACTTTAAGCCTGACCTGAGTAAACCCTGCGTCAGATGCAGCTCTGGCTGGACTGAACAGCCTGATGGCATTTGGGAATTTTGCCCAATCGTCAATTAGCGTCATCCAGCAGGGGAAGCCTTAAACAGAGCGGTGTGTGGGTGTGTGTGTGTGTGTGTGGAAGCCAGGCAGTCTGCATGTCTCAATCTAGCAAAAACTCTTCGCTTTTTCTCTCCTCTTTTCTCACTGGTCCAGTGGTTCTTGTGTCTCTTCCTACAGGTCTCCCCCCTCCATTTCTCTAAGCTCATCAGAGTGAAATTATTTTCTTAGAAAGTCTCTGCTAAATGGCATGTGCACACTCAGCTAGAGACCTTAATCTGACCACTAGAACGTAGCAGCCTCCCACTTTCTGTCTCCCCCCACCTGTCTCTCTACTCACTCTCTCTCACTCTGTCTCTCCCTCTCTCTCCCTCTCAGTCTCACTCTCTCCCTCTGTTTCTCTCTCTCAGTCTGTCTCTCTATCAGATACAGTGCGGTAGTTCCATTAGCAGTGTTAAAGAGATCATTAGTACTGGCTAATGATCTGTCCTGCGCACAAGGCGGGATGCTTTTAATAAATGTGTCTGGTCCAACTCTCTCTCTTTCTCTCTCTCTCTCTCTCTCTCACACACATAAATGATCCTCATTAGTCTCTATGTGGCTATATAAAGAGCCCTACTCTGTCACTATGTCTGTCCAAGAAAGAAAGAAAGAGAGAGAGTGAGAGAGAGAGAGAGGAAGAGAGAGAGAGAGAGAGAGAGAGGAAGAGAAAGACAGAGGAAGAGAGATATATTAATACACATCCCCAGCACTATCTTCAGCTAAGTACTATAGTGGTGACGGGCATCCATTCTTCTGAAGGACTGGTGGTTCTGGTTCCTGAAGAACAACACAGGGAAGCACTTGTTTCTTGCTGTAGGTCAACATGAACACCTGAGAGGAGTTTTAATGGAGAACTGGACAGGACACGACCCTTTCCACTGATACTGCGTCAAACGTCACTGGTACTGAATGTTAAAGTCACTGCTGTGATACCAGGAACATTTCCGTGGTGACAGAGGTCACATCAGCAACTGGTGAGCTTGATAAACAGAACGGACCAAACCATTGTGGCATAATGACGGGGGTTTTGCTCTGTTATTGTACTGCACAGTGGAGTGAAGTGTGAAATTAGAAAAAAGGGGGAGCATATAATTATAGAAGATGCCATTATAATTAATGCAAAATCTCTCTCGCTCACACACACACTCTGGGTCAGCTTTGCATGCATATTTAAACCAGAGAGAAGTCTTTTTTCCAGTCAAGTCCTCTTCTAAGAGAGAGAGAGAGAGAGAGAGAGAGAGAGAGAAAGAGAGAGAGAGAGTGAATCTGTGTAAAAGATCAGAAGAGAAGTAAAGAGATCAGGGCGGATGTGGAGAAGATGGGGGTGATGGAGGGAAAGTGGTGGAATATGAAAACAAATGGACAGAGAGAGAAACACAAAGAACAGAGAGAGAATCACAAAGAACAGATAGAGAGATTGTGTGTGTGTGAGAGAAAGAATGTGTGTGTATTAGAAAGAAATTTATATATCAATATGTTTTAGGTTTTTCCCTACTTTTTACATACTGTTGCTTATTCACAGTCATTCCAACAAAATACCATAAATAAAATTAAAAATTAAGGTCAGAGAGAAAGAGAGAGAGAGAGAGAGAGAGAGAGAGAGAGAGAGGGAGGGGGGAGGAGAGAGAAAGTGAGAGGCAGAGAGAGAGAGATGTGGGGGGGAGCAGCAGGTCTGGAGGATTAGTCTCCAATACGGGACCCAGAGATGAAAGAATAATGAAATGAGGGTGAGGGAGGGGGGAGTAATAAATCCAGATTCACTCCATCACACACATCACTCACCTCTGTTTCTGAACACACTAGATGAGATATGGGATAGAGGAGAAGATAGAGAGAGAGAGAGACAGTGAGAGATCCACAGGTACAAACATATGATTTATTTTTTTTTGTGATGCGCACACACACACACACACACACAGACAAACTATGAAAGTTTCATATAAATGTGCATGTGAATGCATATTCAGTCACCTCAGTATTCAGTATCATAATTCTCAGTATTCAGCATCGTAATTCTCAGTATTCAGTATCATAATTCTCAGTATTCAGCATCGTAATTCTCAGTATTCAGTAACAGTAATTCTCAGTATTCAGTATTAGTAACTCTGTTGTCTGTCACAGTCAGTACAAATCCTGTACAGATGAAGGGCAGTAAGACACTGGACATGTCCTGTACAGATGCAGTCATGAGAGAAAATGCAGCTCCTCTGGGTGTGCTCCCATGTGAACCCAGACATATAACACACAACACAATAGATATGGAACAAATGTCAAAGTACAGCAATAGTTGGTTGGTTTCATATTTACTTTTCTGTATCATTTTACATTTTTAGTAATGAAACTATCTTTTACTTGTTTATTTGGGTTTTTGTGTGGTTTTCTTTTGTTTGTAACTTCACTAAGAGCTCCACCTTTCAGAAGCCAGAAATGCAATGTTGCACTTCCCTCTAGTGGAGAACAGGAGCACTGCAACAAAACATTTTTGGAACAAAATTCGCGCCAGCCATTCGCCACCTAGTGGTTTGTACATTTGCAGCTTCACATAAGCGGAACCCATGTCAGGCCCGTTTTCTTGAATCTTTTCCATGTATCAGAAACTATTAAAAACAATTACTTTGGGCAGTCCATGTATGCATCATACATTTCCACGTCATCCAGACCAACATTCAGCAAAGCATCTTGGGTAATATTGTCACTGGCCAGAGGACTTAGCTGGTACCCATCTGAACATGGTTGAAGTGCACTCTGGGAGTTGGAGGCCAGACACATAAATCTGCCATTGCTCTTGAAGACTTCGACTCCCATGATGCTCTCGTGTACAGACGAACCTCCTTGAAAGGCATGGTAAGGGATGCTGAAATGCCACATCTTTGCTGTCTGGCTGTCCAGCTTGGTCATGCAGCAGTCCTCTTGGGAGGCATATTGGTATGTTCCGTTGCTGTGGACACCAGGGGGCATTGTGATATCATTGTATTTCCAGTCACTACAAGGGAAAAGAAACAGAATTAAGCCAAACAGAAATAAAGACTGTTGGAGTGCTCAAATGCAGAGGTTATTTCTGACCCTTACCAAACATCTTAAAAACACCTCTTCACAAGCATTTTAACATTAGATCCATATAACTGTAGAGTGTATTGCATTAATTCTTGCAACTAAATTCTGTGCATTTGATACCAGTGCTCTAGTAGTTCTCACTCAGGTCCTGGAAGACCACAGCTCTACACAGTTTAGCAGTGTGGACTCACAAACTTAGCAGAGCACAGTACAGCACTACCCTGGCGGGCACTAGCCTGGCGGGCACTACTCTGGCAGGCATCAGCATGGCGAGTACGAGTGCGACAGGTGCTAGGCTAGCGGGCGCTAGCCTGGTGTACACTAGTCTGGCAGGCACTAGCCTGGCGGGCACGAGTGTGGCAGGACCTAGCCTGGCGGGCACCAGCATGGTGGTCAATATCATGTCGGGAACTAGCCTGGTGGGCATGTTTGTGGTCAGCTCGAGCCTCCCCAGGACGTAGGCCTCACTTATGCGGGGGTCATCCACCTCTGTGTGTGACGGCAGGTGCTCACCGTGGTTCTGGGGGAGCAGGGCGGGAGAGGTCGAGCAGTTTAAAACCATGACAGGTGAGAGCTTGGAGGGTTCGAGGGGCATTCAGCAGTGCTTAGACTCCAAGCCACTCTGTCAGAATTTTGGTTGGAATGAATGTACATGGAGTGCAGTGCATAAAAATAACTACAGAGGGACGTGTTTCGTGAGATGTTGTGTGAGAAGTGAAGTGAGAGGAACTAACCTGGCAAACGGCCTCCAGCACTTTACTCTGAAAGGGAGAGGGGAGAGATACCTCCCACACTCTCACCCTCCTGAGAAAGACAGATAGAGAGAGAGGGAGGGAGAGAGGGAGGGGGAGGGAGAGAGAGAGGGAGGGAGAGAGGGAGGGGGAGGGAAAAGGAGAGAGGGAGCGAGGGAGAGAGAGATGGAGGGAGAGAGATAGAAAAGCAGGGAGAAAGAGGGAAAGGGGGACAGAAGGAGACAGAAAGAGCGGGGGATGGATGGAGAGAGAGAAAACAGTGAGAAAGACTCCGCTAATATTAATACTACACATAATATTATTATGTAAGAGGTCATGTCTACCAAGTACAATCAGTTGAATTTAAAACTGCTGTAACATACGATTCTGTTCATCAGATAGATGTGTGTGTGTGTGTGTGTGTGTTTGTGAGTAAGTGTGTGTGTGTGTGTGTGTGTGTGTGTGTGTGTGTGGTGCTCTTGTGGTCACCTCTGAAAGGCCAGAAGAGTGAAGTATATCAGAATCAGTGAAGCAGATACACTGGCAGCCATGAGGAAATACACATGGGATGAATCTGGAGCTATACACACACACACACACACACACACACACACACACAGCTCAATACGGCACAGGGACCTGCGTGGAGAGTCATGGCGGAGCAGGCAGGTGGTCTCACCTGGGCGGGTGGTCCATTGCACGGGCTGTGACCATGGCGACGGGTGACCGGCGTAGCGTGTGCCCGTTCCCTTCCGAGGGGTCACGACGCTGCGCACCTGTGCCAGGTAACGCACGGCCCCCTGCAGGGAACGCTCCGGCAGCACATACACACTCACCCCCGCCGGGAGCAGAAGGGTCTCTGTGACCTCCTACAGATGGGGAGAGGGAGGGAGAAAGACGGAGAGAGAGAGAGAGAGAGATGGAGTCAAATGAGACAAACACACTTGTTTTTACCCTTTATCAGGACACGCAACCCTAAGTTTACCCCCAGGAACCAAAACGTAATGTTTACGTCCATTATGTTTACAGTTTGTACATGAAGCGTTTGTAAAACACATCTCATCCTACTCCCTGATTTCCAGTCAAGACCTTTTTTGCAATATATATAAACAAAGGTACACACACATCCAAGCACACATGCATACAAACACACACACACACACACGTAACACATGTGAGTTCTGAGCTTACACACACATGCACAAACGTATACACACACACACACACACGTATACACACGTGAGCTCTGAGCTTACACACACATGCACAAACGTATACACACGCACACACACACACACACACACACACGTATACACACTGGCAAGTGTGTGCTCCAGTATATAAGCTCTGAGCTTATTGGAACCGTTCGGTATTTTGGCAGGGTCCAGTTCAGAACCCAGTCTTCTCCCATCAGCGCCACATGCAGCCCCACTGGAGATACAGGCTCAACTAGGGAGAAAGAGGCAGAGAGAATTACTGATGCATTTAGAATAATTTATTTGTGAAGCTTTAGTGGATCTGCTAGTTCTGCACAGTAACGACTATAACGTGTACAAGCTCCATGAATATTCTCATGGATCAACGCAGAAACGGAAGCTATATCACAAAGCATAGCGTGAAAGTTAGGGGATTTTCCGCACATCACTGTGTGTTTCATACGGAGGGTGTGTGATGTGAGTTTGTGTGTGTGTGTGTCTGCACCCATGTGTGTGATGTGAGTTTGTGTATGTATGTACCAGTGTGGGTTTGTATGTACGCGTATGTGTGTGTATGTATGTGCGCATGTGTGTGTGTGTGTGCATGTTTGTAAGCGTGTGTGTGTGTGTGTGTGTGTGTGTGTGTGTGTGTGTGTGTGTACGTATGTATGTGTGCAAATTTGTGTGCATGTGTGTGTGCACACACTATGTTTATGAGACTGGATGACTTTGGTTCGTGGCTCTGGACTGAGATGCATCAGCAGGACCTCAGCTGCAGACACAGAGAAGGAACATGAGAACCTCATGAAATCATCTTCATCATCTTCATCATCCAACACTGCGCAACACCGCTTTGACCTGAGAACAAAATACAGGTAGAAATACTCAAAATGTTAGTCAAGTACAATGAAAATGTTAGTCAAGGTTTCCAGAGAAGCAGAATATTTCGGACAGAGCTCCTGAGAGAGAGAAACAGGGAGAGGGATGAAGGATGGAGAAAGAGAAACTAGGAAAGAGAGGCACAGGAGGGGGTAGAGAAGAAGGGGGTAGAAGGGCCAGGGAAGGGGGTAGAGAGGGAGGGTAGGGGCAAACCAGGGTGACATCCCACAGCTATCAAATTTCTTTGGAACTTATTACAGACTGGCAGGCTGGTTTTGAGTGACACACACATACAGACACTCACGGTGAATGGGGTTTGGTGCGGTAGGACAGGCTGTAGAAGATGTATTGTGATAGTTCTCTCATCATCTTCCAGCTGCATCTCACTTCACTCTCTTTGTCATACACACACTGCAGGTTAAAAGGACCAGGCTGGCCATCTGGCACACACACACACACATACACACACACACATACACACATTACTATCCTTGTAGGATACATCATTGTCATTTATACATGAGTACATCATGGACACACACTAAAGCACCTCAAGTCAGCCTAACCAGTGCATAACACCTCCTCTCTGACACTCACCTCTTCCAGTCCATCCAGCCACCAGGGGGCTCCACTCACTCCAGAGGCCCTGAGCTCCAGCGTGCTGAAGATCAGGGGAAGGTAGCAGGCCCGCCTCCTCCCACCACTGACCACTCCCCTCACCCCTCCTCTCACCACTCCCCTCATTTCTCCCCTCACCACACCCCTCAGAGCCACTCTCCTTCACACTCTTCTCTCCTCCTCTCCTCTTCTCTGTCATCACCTCCCTGTTATCCTGATGACAAAAGAAATTGTACATAAGATATTTCAGTAACAGATAAGAATATAATGTTAATAAAGGAAGCAAAAATATATCAAAAAAATATATAAAATATTAACATTAAAAAAACAAAAAAAGTTAAAGTTAACACAGTCCAAAATATTTTAAAATAATTTCACACCATGAGCCACAATAAAATTTCTACGTGTTATGTAAACAAAGGAAGCGAGCAGATACAAGAGAGAGGAAGTTCCTAGGGCATGTTAACATGAACTAGGTCAGATTCAATGGGCCTGGTACTCACAAGCCCCTCCCTAACGGGTCGCCCAGGGAGACCCGCATTTGGGGTTTGATGTAAATCCTTTGGTTCAGAAGTCGGAGCTGAGGTCAAGGAGTCATGGGTCACGGGTGATGAGGAGGGTCTAAGTTCCAGCCAGTCTTGTGTCCAGCCTCCTTCATTGGTGACATTTGTAGCGCAGTCGCAAGGATGATGTCTTCTTGCTAACATTCACATTCACAATCACAAATCACAATCACAAATCACATTCATCCTGTCAAACATCACTGCACAGCCACGCTCAACCCAAAGCTCCCCGGAAAACAAAGTGTTTTAAACGATTCTCCGGTTTAAAACGATTCAGAACACAGCTGAAGGCAAACACACCAACATCAGAGAAGAAAAGCGTGACTAAAGATTTCCCAGCGCTCACTGATCCTCTAACTGGAGAGACTGCGCTAATCTGTTTCTTCTCACCTACATTAACATTTTTTAGCCACAACAACATCAACATTTTTTTCTACAACAACACTGAAAGCCATTTATGTAAAGTTGTTATTGATTTATGAGGGAGAAGCTTTTATTATTCTGTAGTACACATCGCACAACACCAAATTTATGAACTGAAGTAACCCCACTCTTCATCTGTTTAAACAGTTGTGAATAAAATGAGCTTTATAGCCATTGGCCATGTGTAACATGTGTAATGTGTAGCAGTGTAACTCTTCTTCTTGCGGAGCAAGAACTAAAAAGAACAACATCTGAACATGTTTAGGTTTGGTCCAAAAATAAAACGCGAATACAGACCGTGTTGCGTGAGGCAAACAATTTTCGAGAGGCCCGGCAAATGCGGCGTGTCGAAGAAGAACACGTCGCGGGAGCCAATGATGAACCGGGACTTGTTGAATTGACAGCATGCTCGTGTCCTTTCCACGGCGTCCCGGGACTGCGGAGTGCCGGAGACACACGACAGTGTCCTGCTTACCGCACAAACACAGTATTAAAGAGTCTTAAAATTGCCCATGACCGTCGGGTTCTGCATTTCATTTAATACTTCTTTGACACAGTGTCTTTAAACGACAAATACTTGCAGGAACACAGCTTCGGTTTTCATTGGCTTCTCCGTTGCCATGGCATTAAGCCTTGGTCTTACCTGCCGTCGACTCGGTCCTGGTAAAGCAAAGAAAGAGGAACACCTGGAACCTCCATCCAGCTACAGCGGATATGGGTAAGGTAGTCATTCCGGCATTCCAAAGACTCCAAAACAGGGGATGCTGGGAGAAAATGGGAGGTTAACTGTAACACCTTGAATGGCTGACCCACTGTAGATGGTTTGTACATGACAAAATAGACATGCCAGAAAGCTTGTGCATGCTCCACCAAAAAGCTTACTTTAATAATTAAAACAAACAAATAAACAAAAGCATTAGATCCAGCTCTGTCATCTGTCCAGATAAACTGCAAAGCTAACCTCAGATCTCAGGCTTAAACTAATACTAACAAGTAGAACGGTCACTAAAAGATGTTGGGGAATTATTAAAGCTGATTGATGCTAATGGTTTTCCATATGAACCGCATGAGTAAGACCCATAAGCGACATCTCACGAGATATAGTAACAGTACTGATTCTGTGGGAATGGCTGCGAATGTGTGTTGCGTTTTATATATATAATTAATGAACCACACACATATCTTTTTTTTAAAATAGATTTTTAAAATAGAAATTATTGTTCTGTTTTTCTTAATGTATTATGTATCAATATTATGTATATCCATTATGTATAATGTATGAATATTAAGTTTACCCAGTGATGAAACATGAAAGTCAAGAAGTGCTCTCTCGCAATTTGAAAAAGTCTTTTGAGCAGAAAGTATATTGGACTTTTATTTTGAAGTAGGAGTTCTTTCCAGCTAAACCTCATTTTAGACTCTATTCCCCCAGCTTTATACGGCAGCCCCAAGCCAGTCGCGTGTTCCCCTTTACATGCTATTTAAAGCCGTCACAATTTAGAACAGATAGCGATGTAGATGGGAATAGCTTTTACCGGGGGCGGATTTGCCATGATCGGGGCACGCAGGAGCTCCAGGTGGCGACGCAGCGACAGGCGGTAGGCTCGAGCATGAAGCCCAGAGGAAAAGAGCCGCCCCTAGGTACCGAATATGGGTCCTCATTCCCTCAAATGGATCCTGCCAGGGACAAAATGAACAGGATTGAGTTCAAATGCTGAAAAGAAAGGGATGAGTAATTATTTTTAAAGGACTAGCGTTTTCTCCGTGGCAGGTACTATTATTGTGCTCCCTGCACCAACACACCTGTCCAAAAGTTTGATCTCATCTGAAAGTCGTACTGAAAGGCACGAAACGGTGCCAAGCTGTCGCAATACCAGTTTAATGTTGCATCTTATTAATTTTATTGTCAGTTTATAAAGAAACGTTATCATTATCATCATTTGACGTTGAGGAATGTCAAAGCAGTGACTTCCCCCTGGACTCGTAGTGAGACACTGATCGCAACTCACCTGGTCCTTCAGCAAAATTCAGTCACTAGCGTCGAACTGTGCAAGCGTGGATGAACAGAATGAAAGTAGTGCCTTGGCCTTCGCGTGAGCCCTAGCCCCCATCAAACCCCCGAACCCCAACCCACACACACCCTGTGAATATAGACCAGCAGTGGTCACACAGGCACCCCCAGATTACATGCAAATGCTGTTAACTCGAGCTAGTTGTTTAGTAACTTCAGCATGGATTTAGAGTTGCACACTGCATTATCTGTATAGCTGAAAATAACAAGTATAATGAAAAATAAATATCTGAGAAAAAACCGTGGTTCTGATATGTTTTAAGGAAGAGTGATAGTGTTCACACTGACAAACGTACAATCAGTCCAGCTTTTTTAAAGACACAAACTGAACCGTCAGCATCATTAACTGCTCATTATCATATGACTTGGTACTCTGGCTATGTAGCTCAGTTCCCGATTTTCCTCTGGTTAAAATAACATCTGACCCCCTCACCCCACTGCCAAAGCGTTTCTGTGCTGGGCATGTTGACACTGTAGACCTTTTGCTTGAATTTTGCCAACTCAAACATTTGTGTTCAGCAAACTGCAGAATTACTTCTCTTCCTGGAAGCACAGGCTGGTTTTGTCTCCAGCGTCCAACACCTGCACGACACATCACTACACCTGCGAGCATCCACCCACCCTGGCAGCACATATCACTACACCTGCGAGCATCCACCCTTCCCCAGCAGCACACATCATTACATCTGTGAGCAACTGGTCTGTAGTATATTTGACCCTGTGTGTGTGTGCTGGTCAGTGGTTTTATTTATTTATTTATTATATTTATTATTAAATAAAATGAATCACAACTGCAAACACAACCACCAGCAACTCAATATGAAACAAAGGCACTCAAAACTCTGCAGTCTTACATTTACATTACTGAGGTTATTATTACATTACTACATAACTGAAGTTAATTACATATATCTGTAAATGTTTACATCGAGAACCGTCCAATTAGAAATAATTTACATAATCAAATTTGTAAAAGTTTACAAGTATAAACATAAGAACATTGTATGAAGTGATTATTCGTGCTGCTTGAGCCTGTTTGTGTACAGTAGGTGTGTGAATACAGATCTAACGTGCATCCATTCTGTGGTGTGAATACAGATCTAATGTACATCCATTCTGTGTTGTGGGTACAGATCTAATGTACATCCATTCTGTGTTGTGGGTACAGATCTAATGTACATCCATTCTGTGTTGTGGGTACAGATATAATGTACACCCATTCTGTGTTGTGGGTACAGATCTAATGTACATCCATTCTGTGTTGTGGGTACAGATCTAATGTACATCCATTCTGTGTTGTGGGTACAGAT
>JAOXYF010000020.1:2830917-2859278 GCA_028565775.1 Sternarchorhynchus goeldii | reverse complement strand
GCGCACACTCGCGCGCACACTCGCGCGCACACTCGCGCGCACACTCGCGCGCACACTCGCGCGCACACTCGCGCGCACACTCTCTGTAGTCTGTATTTACTACTGCCTGCAAAAGACTAATTTTCCTGTGTTAAATCTAATGTGAGTATATAGCTCTTGGTGAATGGCTTCAGGGCCAGTCTGTTCTAGACTTGGACTAGAGAGAGCATATCTAACTTTAGATACTCTCTGAAAAGGCTCCAATTCCAATTAAGGAGTCAATGACCTCCTAAACGAGCTCGTTAGCATGTGCTCAGCCAATAGGGAGGAAAGAGATGGGTTTCTGTGGCAAAACGAGTGACACACTTTTCTTTCAGGTGTCCCCAGAGAACACAGGCCAAAATAAAGAGGTGAGTCAGACCCCTGGGGTACTGACATAATGCTTTAACTATAATCTTCTCAAAGGGAAGGTTATTAATGTTCAGTTACCGCCCTTATAAATCGCATATGACATATCATAAAGACTAATGACTGTTCAGAGATGTTTTCGCGACACTTTCAGATTTGTGTTTTGCATCAAAGACCTCAGAAGGATCATTACTGATAAATGAAAGAAGATTAAAAAAAGAAGCATTTTGTAATTCACTGCCTTGAACGTAACGATACGTTATAAACACACGTGCCGTTTCCATTTCAGCGATTTTTATGAGTAAATATAAAAGCAAACAAGGGACTGAAAGACCATCAAAGCGCAGCTTGGCTACCTCATAACCTGGGTTTTACAGTTCCTGAAGAAAAACACCAGCGTTTAAAAGGATCTTATTTGCCCGTAACGACATCCATCGGAGAGATCCTGCATCAGGACTCAAGGCTTAAGTGCTGTGCTGATTCTTTTACTGACCCGAGGTCAGGCACAAAAAGGTACAACTTCTATTTTCCATGAATGCCACTTCAAGCTCCAATATTATCTAACAGCTTTTGGCTGCTTGCTTGATTTTCCCACATGTATTAAAGGCGAGGAATTAAGTACAGCACTTCACATCCACATTTAGCAAACCAAACAAAGACAAATATTCTTTTCTCTTGTTATGTTTGTCCAAAGTTATTACAATCTCTCTCTTTCTAATCCGTAACCCTCCAAAATGTGGAGGTGGGGCACGCAAACACACATACACACACACACAGTTGTCCTTCTCTCACTGCAGCACAGGGTATTAATGTCCTCTTCTCCCATTCAACCATCCTCACAACAGCCACTCTCATATATGCACACACGTGCGAGAGCGCACACACACACAGATACACACTTTACCCTCAGACCTCAGCCAACCTGCATTCTGTGTCCTCAGGCTGTGTGTGTGTGTGTGTGTGTGTGTGTGTGTGTATCTATGTGATCTCTGTGTACGCGTGTGATGTATTTTAGGTATGAAGTATGTCAAGGTCAGTAGATTCCAATTAGTACTGTTACACTCTTCATAGTCTCTCTCTCTCTCTCTCTCTCTCTCTCTATAGCAGACACACACAAACACATGCTCCATCTTTCAGTTTCTGACTCATTCCTCCCTCTCAGGACCAACTCTGATCTGCTTCTATTCTGACCCACAAACCTCCACAGACCAAAGGCACTGGGGACCCTCTTTTGCCACACCGCCCCCCACGTCAGTGACCATCCCACTTTACTAGCACCCTCCCACTTCTAACCAACACCCACTACACTGACCCCACCCCCTGGCTCTCTGGGCCACGCCCTCTGTATCCTCCATGCCCCCTGCTCACCAGTCCACCCTCATTACTGAAGCTCTGGCTGCGTCCTGACCCCGATCTCAGTGCTCTGTTCCACACCATGCCTGTGGATTACTAGTGCTCCCTTAGTTAGACCCAGCGACGGGAACTACATTCTGTAAAAACTGATTTAACCAAACAGCTCAGATCACGAGGGTGTAGAGGGGTGTAGAGGAGCAGGTAGAGGGATAGGTAGAGGGATAGGTAGAGAGGTGTAGAGCAGTAGGTAGAGGGGTGTAGAGGGATAGGTAGAGAGGTGTAGAGCAGTAGGTAGAGGGGTGTAGAGGGATAGGTAGAGAGATGTAGAGCAGTAGGTAGAAGGGTGTAGAGAGGTGTAGAGGGATAAGTAGAGGGGTGAAGAGGGGCAGGTAGAGGGATAGGTAGAGAGGTGTAGAGTGGTACGTAGATGGATGTAGAGGTGTGTTGAGGGGCATAGAGAGGAAAGTGATAGAAAGAGAGGAGAGAGAGAAAGAGAGAGGAGAGAGATAAACATTCTCCACACATCTATCTGTGCGTCCCTTCAGTTGGATGGTCTCCTTGAGGTTTTGCTGAGTTATACCAGCAAAATAGGAGTTTCAAAAGAGACAGTTCTGAAAGTGGTTGATACACTGTAAATATGAATGTAAAGAGCTGCATCAGAGTTCATGTGCCCACGAAAACAAAAAGAACTAAAAATGTATAGAAAGAGAGAAACAGAAAAAAAGAGAAAATGTTTGTTCTAATGGTGATGTGGCAGAGGCAGAGACTAATAAAGAAATTAGTAAAGGAGAGTTGGTTGGGCAGGAACTAACGATAGGGTGACCTTGTTTCTCCCGAAAGGAAAGGAAGGGTGAAAAATGTGGCACCATGGGCCATCACTTTCTAGCCTATCACAGTTATCTCATGTGTCTCACACACACACACGCACATACAACCACATACACAGTTTCTGTTCAACACAATTCAAACTGCATCAGAATGTTCTAGAAAACCCACCAAACACTATATATCCATAATGGGTTTAGCAGGCAGCACCACTGTATTCTTATATACTGTAGAATATATAGTGTGTGTGTCCGCATATGCGTGTGTGTGTGTGTGTGTGTGTGTGTGTGGGAGCACTGTTACACTACTACCGCACCACAGATATACTTCCACAATGTGTAGGTTCAAATATCGTAACCCTCCAACTACATGCTGGAGCTGTTGTGCGTAAGATGTCCTGGCATGCATCTGTGTGTGTGTGTGTGTGTGTGTGTGTGTGTTTGCATTTGTGTTTGTGTGTGTGGGAGCACTGTTACACTACTTCTGCACCACAGATATACTTCCACAATGTGTAGGTTCACATATCGTAACCCTCCAACCACATGCTGGAGCTGTTCTGGCACATATCTGCGTGTGTGGGGAGGGGCGGGGAGGTTAGGACAGAAAAGGTTACCAAGGAAACAATTACTGTACCTCAGCTCTGGGTGTTGACAGGAGGTCTGGTTTGGGCTTTTCTGTTTTTCTGAAGAGAGAAACAGAGATACAGTGTGTGAGAGTAAGAGTGTGTGAGAAAGAGAGAGAGTGGGAGACAAAGAGTGCTGAAGAGAGAGTGAGAAATGTGTAAATGTAACATAGTAATATCAATAATCTTTTGCCATGCTAAGTGAATTGTGAAATATTGTTTTCTGCTTCTGGGGAGCATTCATTTGATAAACATGTCTGACAGTCTTTTGGAATGGGTGACTTGTAGGGGTCGTCAGGGACACGAGGGAGACGCTGACTCCCTTAGATACAGCTTTGGAAATCATGGCTTCCTGTAGTTATCTTGCACCTCACTTCCTTGAAGCTGCCTAGGCTTCTTTCATAACTCAGTGTTCATCGCACCACATGCCTGAAGAGCAGACATTCTGGTGGCGCTCACGCGACAGCCGGCTTTTCGCGCGTTTGTCTAGAGTGGGTACAGAGATGTTTTAAAACCCGATTTTGACAGACACGTGTAATAATGAGGAAAGAGGTAATGGGGTAAGAGTTGTGTGTGTGTGTGTGTGTGTGTTTGGCAATTATGTGTGGAGGAGTCCTGCACATTCACTCTCATCACCCCTGAAGGAACCACTCTAATAACGGCATTAAGACTGTCACATGTGTGTGTGTGTGCGCGCGCGCACAGAGGTTATCTGGGTATGTGTTTGAGGGTTTAATAGTGGATTTCACAATTACACTATTGCACAGAAGAAGCTGCAGTTATTTCGAACCTGTTTGAAAATGTACTTTGTCAGTCCTGATGAGATTCTCCAGCTTTCTTTACTGTCTTTTTAAGGCTGCATTTCAGTATGGAGTGTGAAAGTATGGACAGGATGTAAGTATGGACAGGATGGAATGAACTGAGTAACATTCCTACATTTTGCGTGTGGGCGGCCGAAGACGGCGTAGGGCTTTGGGCACCTGCAGGCTGTCCGACTCGGTCTGGTAGAAAAACATGCGGATCAAATCGTCCAGCAGGACCCAGGTGGGCAAACACAGCAACCTCTACTCAAAAAGAGAGACAGACGGAGAGACAGGCAGACAGACAGGCAGACAGAGAGACAAGCAGACAGTAAGAGGCAGACACACAGAGAAGGAAGGGGAAATGAGAAAGAATGTGTGAGAGAAAGACAGAAAAAGAAAAACAATGGGGCAGAAATGAAAGAGAGAGAGAGAGAGAGAGAGAGAGAGAGAAAGAGAGAGAGAGAAAGAGAGAGAGAGTCAGAGAAAGGGCGAAGAGAGATGTGGGGTTGATATATTGAGGGGGTGGATACATTTGAAAATTGCATTTGTGCGACCTGTGATAAATGAAATGAAACGTTCTCAGAGTTATCACCTGAAGGTGTGCGTTTATTACAGCCCACCGATTTTAAAAACATGAAACTAAGCGGATGTAAGAGAGTGACAGAGGGGGCGTTTGTGGAAAAGAGAAGCGAGTTTGAAAAAGCGGAAGCGGGGGAATTTTTTTTTCTGTCGCCATGTGCAGCAGTGCTGGATGTCTGAGCACAACCGTGAGTTGAGCTCAGACATCCAGGAGCAGAGTGGCTGATGCAGCAGGTATGTGGGAGCACACCTTCATGTACGTGTTCAGCTCTGGAATCCTGTTTTCTGCTATCTCCTGTTTGTTGCCCATGAACACTTTGCCTGTAGACAAACAAACAAAATGAACACATTAACCAAATATGTGTCAAGAAATTAATTCCCAACTGGAGGAAGACAGTAATCAAACCATTTCCTGAGGCACTCGCAATAATGCTAGCTAACACTCGCTACATGATTACAACCCAACAGGAAATTGCTTTATTATTTAGCTATTTTATTTATTTGAAATCTGTTGGTCCTGCTACGTGATGTTTGTTCAGGCCCCGAACGAGAGCTTAGACTGCAGCACTGAGATTTCTCGTATATGCTTGGAAAAGCGTTTGATGAACTTCGAATCGCAGAAGGCCATCAATTTGGACACAGGGGCCATTCCCAGCTGTGACTAAATCAAATTTAGCATCGTCTTAACGACCAAGCTGTCATCTCCCTCACTCCCGATCAGTCTCTATCCCCATTCGTTCTTTTCTTCTAATGGACTCCTCTGATGGGTTCCATAATCCTAATTAAGCTCCGGGGCCTATATTTAACACCCAAGGGCTTTAGAGAAAGGGAGAGAGGCAGAGGGAAAGAGAGAGAGAAAGAGGGAAAGAGAGAGAGATGGTTAGCACAGCTGTAGGCCTATTATCTTGTTTCAACATTACTCCACACAGATCAAACAATCTTTGCTGCTTTGCCAACTGTGCCCCTAATGTATCTTATTCTAATTATATTCCATGTCTTAGCCAGCACACACAATCTATTCTCATCCAGGGGGCCACAATCAAAATCCTGGTGGTAATTTGCAAGGTAATTAGCTGGACTCATGTTATCAGGTAGCCAAACGAGAGGCAAGGGCTTAGCAAACTGCTCTGCCTCGCTGGAGCACCCGCACTGTTAGGCTGCCGTGATTCGTGGATCGGCCGCTAAGGTAGCAGGAGACATCAGTGATTCACTCATTGATTCACTCATCAATGACTCATGTTGATTTGATTCAGGTGTGATTCCTTAACAATTGACTCAGTAAAATGCAGGCAGAGACTGCGGTTTGATGACTGTTTATATGATTCAACAACTCATTAAATACATACGTTTACGGTAAAACTAAGTTTGAAAACATTTTATTTAGGCACAAAAAGAGCACATACTGAATATTATCATTATAGTCCTTGTTTTTCAAATAATTATTTCATTTTCCAAAACTGATACATTTGAATCGTCAGATTCGCATCATGATATGTTTGTGCTTTTACACCCTTAAAGACTTAATAACCCCCCCCGAACCTTAAAGTCTTACAGGTTACAGATATTGTATGGTGTGGGTGGGTATGTGGGTCTGTGATCTACTGTGTTGATTTATCATTAGTGGCTATCTTCTGATGTCACACAAAGGCGTGATGGCTTGGTCTCCACCCATCCATTAGGATGATTACTGGCAGCAATAACAGAGATACTCTGAGACATTTGTGTCATGTCCATTATGACAGAGAGACCTGCCTACAATATGTAACTCAAAGACACATTTATTAGTTTGGCTCAGTGTGCAAATGCCTATGATTTTTTTTGATAGAATTAAGTATTCTAGTGTTCTTGAATTTGGATGAAGCAGAACCAAGTATTCCTCAGCGTTCTAGAACCGTGATGGCGCCAAATCAAGATTTTTTCAGTGTTCTAGAACTGTGATGGCGCCAAATCCAGATTTCTTCAGTGTTCTAGAACTGTGATGGCGCCAAATCACCGTCAGTGAAGTGGAATGAAGATTTCTATACTTAAATGAGACTTAAAGCTAAATGAGAATTATGCAGGGGGACCAGACATTCAAGGGTTTGCCGTTTTTAACCCCTTTCCCAATCTTACCATTAACAAAAACACACAGCCACACCCATCCAAACCAGGAGAGGAAAGAGGCACTAACCAGGCAGTGGGGGCAGCATGCAGGTGTAGGATTCTGATGTGTACAGGGGGGAGAACTTCTGCTCCAGGCTCTGGTGCAGGGCAAAGAACTGCCGATACCTGCGATAGATCAGGTACCTACTGCTTCCTTTAGTCTTCACCTCAATGACAAACCGCTGACATGGAGAGAGGGAGGAAGAGCGAGAGGGAGAAATAGAAGAAACATAAGCTAATACATTTCAAATAGTTCTGAATTGCAAGTGTGAATGTCTCCTACTTATGAACCCTGCTCCAACCACAAAGGTCTGAATCGCACGTGTGAACTTCTCTTAATTACAAAAACTGCTACAACCACAAAGATTTGGGGGTCTGAAAATATCTAAGGCACTGATGGGAGACCCTGATGTTTGATTTTGTTTTCAAATCTGCACTTTTTCTGCACAAAGCAAGTAAAATAAATATGTCATGAGCATCTCAGGTATTGCTACAAGATGGTCTGTCTGCTATTTAATCTTCTTTCTTAAAAAAAGGACTACACTTTTAGTGGTCCTTTTTAGATTAACTGTAAATAAGATTTGCATATATGATATAGAACTTATGGACCCTCCAAATAAACTTTAATTAGATGGTCCGAATTCTTATTTGTAGATTTGTAGCCTGAGAAATCATTGAACACATATCAGGTATAACACATACCATCTTAGCATACTCAAAAAGTTGTTAAAAACATGATGCTGACAACATCCTGTAACTGGATTTTACCTGAATTCTGGTTAGGTTTAAGGCCATGGTAAGAGTTCAGAGTAGGTTTTGGGTTGATGTTAAAGCTGGGGTTGGGAGAGACGAGGGTGAGATAGATAGAGCAGGTTTGATGTGTAATATCTGTATCCTGTGTTAGGCAAGCAGTGGTTTGGCACTGTAAGGGAGTTTTTTTCTGAAGTTGAGCATAATATTGCCTGGGACACTAAAGAATGCTTTAGAGTGGTACTTCTGGGCTCGCTGAAGTTTCACGTGCTCTTTTCACAACACCGAAGAATTCAAATTAGAACCTGCAGCTCTTTGGGGTACCAAGAAATTAAGTCATGTTACCAAAATGACAGAATAGTGTAAATATTAGGGTTAAAGCAAACATAATTTTCCTGACTCAGGCTGGTTTGACAGGAATATCCTTTATAGGTTGAAACGGTTACACCCAAATTCCCATAAAACCATACCAACTGTTTTACTGTTGTGGTTTTAAAGAGAAATATACCGAAGGACCTTCAACTCACGTAGTAAACAATAAAGCCTTTTTTCTCCTCGACATCCGCGATGGTCGCGCTGACAGGAACGTTGTCTGGGAGCTGCTCAAAATCGCTGAGAGAAAAATGCAGGGTTATTAAAACGGATGAAAGAGTACCGAACTGGGTCAAGACATTCTTCTTCGGGCTGTCTTGAAGAAAATAAATAAAATGTAGAAATCATTCGAACCAAAGAGTGATTGTTTTTCGACATGAAGGCTACGTGAGAGAACTAGCTGAGCGGTCGTATAGAAAACTTTAACGCACATCATTCAAACAGATTTACCGCCCATGGCGCTCACCTTTCATCTCTGAGCTGTCGTGGAAGTGCCATCTCGAAAATACGAGCCTGTGAACTTGGCCGAAGGGTGAAGAAAACTGAAAAGTACCTGTTGCTGTTCGCGTTATCAGCTGTTTTACTGTGGGTGGCGTTTGATTAGCGCAACAACGGACGAGCCTTTCGAAGGGGAAGCGAAAGTTGTCGCGCCTGGTAGTGCAAAGGGCAGGAACAACGGCTCGAACACATTTACCTCGTTACCGGACATGTGTGTTTAATGTAAACGTGTGTACACTGTTTTACATTTATAAACAAAATAAATAAATAAAAGCTATTGCAGCACTAGAAGAATGTGTTTTTCTTTCGGTTTCAGCAAACAAAGCACGTAAATACTGACGGAATTTAATCTCAGTCAGATATTTATGGACAAATACTTTAAGTAGGAACTTACTGGTTCGTGTATTACTATATATAGTGGGTCTTACTGCCAGCATTAGACTCAGATAGAGCTCCCGGGTTCTATAAAGTGCCACTGCGCTCAGGTGCTCTGTGACTAGGAGCTGCTGTCGTTTTAATCAATGCCAGAGTGTTCACGTGCCTAGCTAAAATGGATTTGAGTGCAAGATTGTCTTGTTGGCCCAGTTCAGTATGGCCTGGTTAAATGAATGTAGGACGCGAGATTTTTAAGGACTTTTTAAGGAGTTCTCGTGGGTATTTCATTAATATTATTAAAATAAGAATATATATATATATATATATATACATGCTAGAATCGTGTGTTTATTCATAACCAATAACATAACAGTATTCATCACCAATACTGATATGCGTGAATTAAACAGCTCACAGTAAAAAAACTTGGCGTCATATGCAAAAACACGTAACCATTTACAGAAGGCCCATTTTCACCTTGTAGAAGCACAGCTTCACCGCTAGGTGGCAGCACCAAAGCAGCTGATAAGATCGTGAGAAAGTATGAGTCAGGAAACTTGACCACTTCTCATTTTCTTTTAAAAGCGTTGTCCATCAATAATGTACTTTTAAACCTAGACTACCAGGTCGTTTTACAGAGCGTAGAGTTGTGAAATTCTATATTTAACTCAGTATGAATGTTTTGGCCTTCTGTAAATGCACATCTGAGGCCACACTCAAGCCATAGAATGTTTGACATGTGAACTCAAGTTTAACTCAAGGGAGTGATACTTATAACACACATACACATACACACACAAAGAGACACACACACCTCTTGCTGCACACTCCACATTTCAAGGACACGACACTTGTGCTCTCTCTCTCTCTCTCTCTCTCTCTCTCTCTCGCTTTCTCTCTTACTTGTGTAAGAGAGTCTGGGTCTATGTATGCATGATAGAGAGAGAGAGACAGAGAGAGAGAGACAGAGAGAGAGAGAGATCATGCACTTCAGTGCAAAATAGCAAACGTGTTGTGATCTGGGCTCTTAAGGTCAAAGGATACCGTACACCCAAAAATCTCAGACACACACACACAATACATCACTACCCAGACACACACACACATTACACACACATACATATGTCAAATGTTTACATGCCCCACCCACTTTCGTCAGAATGGAGGGGAAAAGAGACAAAGAGAAGCTGACAGAGGTACCAAAAACTCCAGACATTTTTTACTGCCAAATATGCTAAATTAATCCCTCTTGCAGCTCAAGTTGTGGCGTTCAGATTTGGAAAACAGATTCTGGAAGCGCTCAAGGAAGAGCGAAGCCAACAACTAACATGCCAGTGCCTCATTTTTATCACAAATGGCTCATAATTCCACAGTCAGTACTGTAATGTCACATAAGTGAATCTCAGCACAACTCCAAGTCTGGTAATTGAGGAATATTACAGAGCAGAAATACCAGACACACACTCTGTGTGCACCCCCCCTTCCCACACACACAAACACACACTCTCACACACACCTGCTGTCCCGCATAATGCTCCAACTGCTGCAGGCATCAGCTACCAGCCTGTGAAGTACAGTCACTAGGCTCTGCCAACTACCACAGCTCTCGGAATAATGTTCAGCAGATATATTATATCTGTTATATATATATAAAACTCCACCAGCCATGGGCGTACCAGCTTGACTGAATGAATGCAGAAATCAAAGTTTAGAAGTGGCAGAGAATTCGAGAACTGGTAGATTCTAGAACTTATGCGGCTAGAGTTACACCTGGTGAGATTTCAATTAATCCTCATTCGTTCTTCTCCCAGCTTTGCCTGTCAAGTAAATCTTGACAGGCAACCTCAGCCTTTCCCACGTAAAGCATTACAGTTAGTTTGGGACTTTTTTTTCACTCAGTGACTGTTACTGTTTCTTATTAAACTTGTATAATGTAGTTAAACACAGATGTTAAAACACAGCGGAGCAGGTGGAGAGTGGAGGAGACATATGTGGAGGGTTCACAGACGTGGAGAGGGTAGCTTGAAGTTCTTCTGTTTCATGGAAAAACCTGAGATTTGCATATGTGTCACCACAAAACCTAAAGATACAATCAGTATTAGGACACACCAAGAGGGCAGTAGCGGTCAATAAAAAAACAAGAACTCTTAAAGTACTGAAACAAATACTGAAGGGATAAAAGATTTTATTTTATTCTGCTGATTAAGTCAAACAATCAACTCAAATCAGATTTTTTTCTTTTTAAAATTTATGGCATTATGCAGATTTATGCTGATATATGTTCAGTAAAGAATACATTCATAAATTTTAACCTAAAGTATATATTCATGTATATTAATGTAAAGCGTTTATTTACATATGTAGATGTACTATACACAAGGGCACCTTTGAAATTTAGACTTTGGCTTCTGTGGTATACAAGATGTTAAAATCAGATTATAGAAATAAACAAATAAAGCAAAATGATGTCAGGTAGCAAATAAATCGGAGGAGAACACAGTTCGAGCACACAAAGTGTCATAAATGTGAACGAGAGACTCCAGAATATAAGGGAAATTCCCACATAATTTATCTGTAATGGCAACCAGTATAGAAATACTCTGTAAGGAGATTCATTGGCAGGATGAGAGGTTTCCTAAGGCCAAGGTTTCTGTAGAAACACCTCTTTCTTTATTGCCTGTGTGTGTGTGTCATGTCCCCTTCATTTCTTCGCTTTATTTATAAGCTGGATGTTGCCTGGGCCACGGATCCTTTTTCCATCTATTTCTGTCTGTCTGTCTGTCTGTCTGTCTGTCTGTCTGTCTGTCTGTCTGTCTGTCTCTTTATGTCTCTTTCTCTCTCTCTCTGCCTCTTTCTTTTTCTGCCTCTCTCTCTCTCTTCTGTCTCTTCTTCTGTCTGTCTCTTCTTTACTGCTCTTCTCGGCAACCCCGCGCGTGTGTGTGTGTGTGTGTGTGTGTGTTTGAGAGTGTCCATGCAAGTGTGAGAGTACAAGTAGGTGTGTGTGTAGGTGTGTGTGAGAGTCCCCAGTGTATTTGTGCTGCTGCAGCGTAATGTAATCACAGTAGGCTAAATAGCAATCATAAAACCATAGAGAACAGAGGGTCAGGGAGAAAAAAAGGGAGAAAAAAATGAAAGAGAGATCAAGGCGTGAATTTAGGGCCTTGGAGATTCTCCCCAACTGGAAAGCAATGAGAACAGGGTGTGGGAAAAGCTTAACCAATCACAACAAAAACCCACGATCAGCTTGTACTGGAAGTGTTGATGCGTAATTCTCCTGTTTCATCTCCTGTACCCTCAGCTGAAATCCAAATCTTTGGTGTACTCTGGGAAGGTTGTGGTAACTGGCCCTGCTCACCGCATTCACACCTTGCATGAAAAAACAATTAGAATCTTATCCGAACTGGGGAAACCTACGCTGGAGCGAGGTGTAAACGCGTGCCGCGAGCCTTACGCTCAGAGTGTGATTGGACTGGCCAGAGAGCCTGTGGAGTCGGCTGAGGCAGGGGTGCAGACTGGATCTCAGGAGGGCGTTTATTGTTTTTGATGAGAGAAAGTGCCTGCAGGGCACCGACTCTCTCAGATCATTTTGAAGAATTCCAAAGAATGCCACCACTTTCAGTTCATAGCAGGAACATACTGGTATCCATCCCAACCCACAGTTTATAATAAACAGTTTATAAATGCTGATATATATATATATTATCTTATAATCACCAGAGTGAGGTGTGTAGAAACAGACTAATGTAATTTGTTAATAAGATGTTAATAAGAGGCATGAATGAGGTCAACAGATTTAGTTACAGAGGTATATAGAGATCAGTAGGAAATCATGTGGAGATCTGTGTGATCTATGTTGGGGTCTTGTGGAGATCATGTGGAGATCAACATAGTCTGTGTGGAGATCAGGAGTTGACATTTCCTGGGACCATCCACTTAAGTCCCTGAGTACACTGTGTGTGTGTGTGTGCGTGTGCGTGGGTGTGTAAGTGTATGTCTGCCCTCTGTCTCTTTCTCTCTCTCTCTTTCTCCTCCTGGCCAGAAATGACATTCAGCAGGAGAGCTGTTACTGTGAGAAGGATGCACAACTGGGGGGGGGTCATTTTAAAGAGGCCACAGGTTCAAAAGGTTCATCAAATTACTTGTCTCTTTCCTCATCATTCCTCTCTTCACTCACCTCATCTAACCTCGGAGATCTGATCTGGGCACTGAGAGTGAGTGATGAATCATGGGTAAGAGACCTGAATTGAACAGAGTGAGTGATGCATCATGGGTAAAAGATCTGAACTGAACAATGAGAGTGATGAATCATGGGTAAGAGATCTGAACCGAACAATGAGAGTGATGAATCATGGGTAAGAGATCTGAACTGAACAATGAGAGTCAGTAATGAATTATGGGTAAGAGATTTCCCCGCATTGACACCTAGTTCAAGCACTGAGAAATGGAAAAGCTTTACCCTGTTCCATTCATTTGCATATTTCATATACATTTCAAGAGGTACATGCATATTAATGAGATATCTGTTTTGCATAACCAATAATGAGACAACACAAACAATTCCCTTAAACTGCACAAATAGATATGTACTGACCAATAAATCCCAGTGTGGCTTACAAATATCATGCAGCCTACCACAGGGTGTATTAAATGAGAGAGAGAGAGAGAGAGAGAGAGAGAGAGAGAGAGAGAGAGAGAGAGAGAGAGAGAGAGAGAGAATTTTAGATGATCTTAAATGCCTGATTGGGTTACACTCTCATCTCCTTGCATAAAATCTGCCCACCAGAGAATATGCAGTATGCAGCACACTGCATTATTCATAAGGGTCAACAACACAAGCCAAAAGTCCCTTTTGAACATGTCAAGAAATGAAAAAAAAAACTCTCCATATCTCCAGTACTGATGCAGGCTCAGACTTCCCTCCATTTAGAGGAAATATGACGTCTCACAAAGGAATAATGGATGTCCACTGGATCCCAAATGAAGAAGAACATATTAAAAGCTAAAATGGCTATAAATGTGAAGATTTTCATGTGTTTGTTTCTACCACGGCTGTGACAGGGTTGCAGGGTTTCTTCATAGGTTGTCAACAAGCTGCCAAGCTACTGTGTGTGTGTCTGTGTGTGTGTGTATACGCTCCCAGCCAAATGTTTGGACACATATCTGTTTATTTATATTTACTGTTGTCTACACTTTTTGAAGAAAAAAAAACAGCGAAGGTGCCAAAATAATGAATAACGCATTATGCCGCGTTAGATGTAGATTTGATTATGCCGTGTTAGATTTTAGATTCTTCGAGGTGGCCACTTTGGTGCCAGCTCCAAACGCTTATGGTGTTCTCTTAACCAGCTTCATAAGGCAGCCACCTACAACACTTTTCCACCTTCACATATGAAATTCTCACATATGCTTCTTCACATATGAAATTCTCACATATGCTTATACTTGCAGTGAGGGACTACATTTCTGAATGAAAACTGTTTACTGAAGCCACATTTAAAATTCATTTTTGAAACCATTAAAAATATAAAATCTTTGAGTGTTTCTGTGTTTATAGGTTTTAAGGAGCATCTTCTCATTATTATCCTTTAGCATTTTAAACTGTCATCAGGACAGTTAATTAGCTGAGGAAGACATAGAGAGAGAGAGAGAGAGAGAGAGAGAGAGAGAGAGAGAGAGAGACAACTGGAGGAGTGAGACAGCTATAAACACACATGCACAGCTGGAGGAGTGAGGCAGTTATAAACACACATGCACAGATGTGTTCGTTCCAGGAATTCCAGAAGTGTTAGGAATGAAGCGGCAGAGCGGCTAATGGAGTGGAGTCCACAGTTTTGGGAGTGATCCCTGAGTAGATCCTGATCTTAAATAGCCCCCCCCCCCCCCACACACACACATACACACATACACACACACTTTTGAACATAAGCCCAGTCTATGGTCATTATTGCTTCATTTAGGACAAATGTGGCAGGGAAACCGAGTTTTGGAAATTGTTTGACAGAGTGGTCCAGGACTGGCTGACAAACAGAGCGACATGCGAAACTGAGAAACTGAAAAAAACACACAGAAGGTAGAGAGGGAGAGTAAGAGAAACAGGGAGAAAGAGCAAGAGAGAGAAAGAGAAAGACAGAGAGAGAGAGAGAGACAGAGAGAGAGAGAGCGATATCAAGCGATATCAAGCTGATTATTAATAGTTTGATTCGTTAGTGATACTGAGAAATTGATCCTGGGCTACGTAAAACCCACACACACAAACACACGAACACATACAAACACATGCACACACACAAACACATGCACAAAGACACACACACACACACACACACAAAGTCCATTCCACCCTGTGTTATGTCGTGATACCTCCTTAAATAGACAGTTGGACCAGCCAGTGTATAAAAGAAGGAAGATACAGCCTCCTGTCCTACCTCCGTTTCCCACTCTTCCTCTCTCACGCTCCCTCCATCTCTATCTCTCTCTCAAGTTTCCCTCCATCTTGTGCTCCTCCCTGCTTGTCCTGTTCTATCCAGGTAAGTTAGGAAAAGTACACAATATATCAAACAAGACTCATTGGCTCATTGTTAAAAAAAATAGGCTAATGCAGATAAGACTGACTAATTGACCAATTAATCTAGATCCCAAAATTAAATGTTACTTCAGAGCTAATATAGAAGATAGTTTGATTATGTTGATGTCTAGTAATTAGTTCTGTTTGTAAGTTAATTATTAAGAACAGGTCATTATTCACAGTCAGCAGTTAAGTAATGGTAACTGGTAATTATGTCATAGAGCTATATATAGTTTTTAAAGTGATTTGAATGCAATTTATATATTTTCTAAGAAGGTTCTGCATGATTACTAATACATCTGTGATTAGCTGAACTCTGTTGCTGATGTCCTGTGGTAGTACATCGTTCACACTGTCATACTCAGAAAACGCACAGGTGTGCATGAGGGCATTTTGGAGAGCGGGTTTAGGGATTTAAATCTGGACAGGCAGTTTCGGCTTCCGATCACAATTTTCATCTTTCATAATTTTCCAGTATTCCAGAACAAAAATCCCTTTAAGCGTGCGAGTTAGAAAAGCGACATGGATTACAACTCGGTGCGCAGCGTGAAAACAGCTTATATAGCCAAATAAAATTAATCAATTTGCGACACCAACGCGAAAAATGAGGGCATGGTCTCGTGCGTTAACGGTTACAACTTTCAAAGAAAACTTGGACCTGAAAAGAAAGTAGAGTTTAAAAATCGTTGTAACCTAATTACATAGTGCAGACTTACTACTACAACATCTGTAGCGTTGTAGCAATGAACCAAGCCTCGTACCGTCGATGGTGGCGTTCTAGACGTTTCTTTGCACGGGTAAAACGCGCTAAGTTCAGAAGCGCTTTGCCGTGATGACAGCGCGCGCACAGCTGCGCAAATAGCAGGCCACCAGTTACTGAGTGACAATGTAGCCTACATGTCGTCGCCTACAGTCACGAGAAACAAATCATTTCACGTAGTATGTGGGTCGCCAGCCCGAGGACCACCCTCGAGGTAGCCGAACACTTGGGATGCTTCCTGAGGACATATGAGTCCCACTTCGGTTTCGACAACATTTAGCGGCAGCTACGTGAAGCTGTAGATCGCAGAGCCTAAACTAAAGTGGTCAGACTTAAGTCAATTAGCCGACAAATGTACGAATATTGGAGCCATTTGTGTAAATCTTCTAAACTAAAGGGAATATGTCTGATCTACGATTGGGCCTAATAAATTAACTGTATAGACCTGGATCTTACGCTTAGTATTCAATGAAAATTCAGAGGTCTAGTGTAGAAAGTGCCCCCGCGCCAACGTTTTGAACTGTGTAGAGCACAAAAGAGTTCAGCAAATGCGTTTGCACGTCGTCAGAAACTCTATACCGCTGTAATCTTAGCGCGAGCGAGTTGTGCGTATGTGAGATCACGGGCTATAACGCGGAGTGACATTTCCAGTGTGGATGGTAGACCTCCGATACTCTCCCAGGGAACCTGCCTCTCAACTCCTGCAAAAACATTTCGAGAGGCAAACCCACGCGACCCTGGAACCACACGCGCACACACGGAGATGTCAGTGTGGGTCTGTCTGCGTGATATCTAGGCGGGTGTGTTCTTTCCGGGTGGCAAGCTCTTAGTGTTCGGAAGTGACTTTATCAGTAACTATCCAACCATAAGATGTACAATAAGTATATTATATATGTGAGTGTGTGTAATGACACCAATTTTTTTGGACATCTTGACTTCCAACGTTTCAACAACAGTTTGAAGGGACTGTGAAGTTTAACAACAGTTTGAAGGACCAAAATGCATGGTGTCTGATAACAGAGCTTATACATAAAAATGCATGGTGTCTGATAACAGAGCTTATACATAAAAATGCATGGTGTCTGATAACAGACCTTATACATAAAAACATGGCTAACCCAAATATATAAAACAAGGAAGTGAACAACAGACCCTTTACCTCAGTACTGAGTCACAGCCAAGAAAACACACCTGCTAGTTGTGTACTGTTATCACCCCTATATCACAAACACATTGCTTTACACATCAGAATAAATGTGTTTGTGGGATAGGGCGCCAAGTCTAAAGACATCTGTGAAATTATGAGTATAAATAAGAGAGGAAACGATCAATAATTCCACGATCTCTACCCAACACACACACACACGTTAGGTCTATGGTGTTAAACAGCTTCTTTCTCTTCCTGAGGGCAGTTGAGTTGCTGCTGATCTGAGCTGCCAAGATGGCAATGCAAGAACTGCTGAAAGCTGATGACATCACCAAGGCCCTGGATGCTTTCAAAGGTCTCCTCTGTCCTTTAATAATAATCCAGCTCACCTTATGACATAACGCTCATCAGAACAGACTCAATGAACTAACCTGAATTTTCATGTCGGTAATATGTTTTAATGTATGTGTGCGTGTGATGTCCAGCTGCCGATTCCTTTGACCACAAGAAGTTCTTTGAGCTGGTGGGCCTGAAAGCTATGTCTGCCGAGAACGTGAAAAAGGTCTTCAAAGTTCTGGATGTTGATGCCAGCGGCTTCATTGAAGAAGAGGAGCTAAAGTGAGACACGCACACATACTCTGTGTCTACTGGCATATCTTAATCCTGGAGGTTTTAGAACTGCTGTCTTGTTACTCTGCTGGTCCTCTTCACACACACACGACAAAACGATGTCACAGAAAGACAAGAAATAGAGGAACAGACAAAGATTGACAGACAAAGACAGAAATAGACAGACAAAGTGAGACCCATCTTTCAATAGCCACCTGTGCTCCTCTTTATTGTAGTGTACAGGTTATAGCACCTTCCCACATCACCAGCTATCAAAGCATGTCCACGCCCATGACACTGGGTTGCCAGATTGGAAATGTACAGCCTACAGGTTTTAAAGTCTCTTGTTATTCAGGTTCGTGCTGAAGGGATTCTCCAAAGACGGTAGGGATCTAACCGACAAGGAAACCAAAGCGTTCCTCGCCGCCGCAGATAAGGATGGAGATGGGAAAATCGGAGTTGATGGTGAGACACACATACAGACAGACCCACAAGAACAATTTTAGCTACTGTTTTATTGTCTTCTTTCCTCAGTTGTTATATAACTTAGTTGTATATTCAGGCTACAGGAGTTGGCTGCAAATTAGCTGTATATTATGGTTATAGGAAAGGATTGTGAATCATAAGACTATTTTCTGGTAGTATTCCAGCTTAGAGTACATGAATTCAGGTCTATCTGAGCTACACTAGATATTCCAAGTATCCCTAAGAACTTTTGTAAGTCGCTCTGGCTAAGAGCGTCTGCCAAATGCCATAAATGTAAATGTAAGAAGCATTAATAAACGTAGCAAACTCAAGCATGCAATTAGATGCAGGTGCTCCAGAAATATGTTAGTCGTGACAAAATGTGCTTATGTAGAGTGTACATATGTGTATTGTTTATATTATATGCATGTCTATCGGATTCTTTTTTGTTAACTGTTATTTTCCACTTTTTCACATTTTTTTAACGTTCTTGTTTCAGAGTTTGCAGCCATAGTGCACGAGTAAAAGAAACGCACCTGGCAACCCAACACATGGCCTCTCCTCCCTTTGGCCCATCCCTAGCATCTCCCTCCACCCCTGAGCCCACCCCTGTACCGATAAACAAGGGCAGGAGCCTCCTCCTCACCCACACCTTTATTTATTTACCTGTTTTTTTTTATACAAACTCTGTGTAAATGTAACCAGATTCGATTGGCACGCACCCTGCTAGTGACCTGCTAGAGAAGCCCCGCCCACATCTCATCAGTTCCCGCCTCTCTCACCCTCCTCTTTTCAGTTTGAGCATGTCTCTCTCTCTCTCTCTCCTTTCCTTTCCAATACCCACCGTTCTCTCGCTCAGCCTTCCTCCTGACGCTCTCTCCAGACAGAGCTGGCGAACGCAACGTCCAAAACAAAACTGAGACAAAAACGAAGAGCTGTGAATGAAAGGGATTCAAAGAGAGAACTAAAGAAATAAAGTCTTGACTAGAAAAGTTCAGACTCCTTGTTTTAATGCTTCTCTGGTGGTGTTAAAGGTTTTCCACATCTGTGAACATTGAATACTTTATAATGAAATCTACTTCTGCTATATCTTTATTCGTTTAATTATTATTATTTTCATTCAAATTCAGTTGTAGCCAAATACCAATGTAATACCATTGTAACCCCCCCCAACACACACACACAACTCTAGATGTTCTAAAAAACTGTGTAAACACACACACACACACACACACACATATGAAGGCACAGTTCAGTTTCTGAGCCAAACAGTTAAGAGACCTGACAAGTAATCCAAAGTGTGCAGACAAATCTAATTTACGCAGAAAAACAAACACAGTGACTGAAAGTGTGGTTTCGGGAGTCCTCCTCTCCTGCACCAAGCTTGCATTTGATTGGTCGGTGTGGGAGAGGTGTTGATGCCGATTCAAACCTATGCTGTGCAGTAATACTGACAGCCCATAACTGTGTAAAGTCTCAACCAATCGGTGACAAGAGCCAGTCTGCTGCTATGGTAATGGTCAATGGATTCTTGGTGCTGATCTGTCATTAGTCACTGTGGGGCGGAGCTTCACGGTGGCAAAAGGATTTGATCCCCTGAAACACAGAGAGATGTCTGACTAATCAGATAAACATCGACAGAAAAACTAATAAACAGTAAGGAAAATGACAATCGCACATACACAGACAAAAAGACACACACATACACTAACCAAAGGTTCTCAGGGCACTTTAACTCGAAATGTTTTTCTACTTCTAATTTTGCTTCTCAACATTATATATATTTGTGCATGTGAATGCTTGTATGTTTGCATGAATGTGTGAGGATTTGTGTGTGTGTGTGTGTGTGTTATGTGCATGTGTAAGCATGAGTATTTTTCATAGCTTTACCTGGGAAAGAGAGGGTGCTCTGGGGGCTGACGTTGAGGGCTTGCCCTCTGAAATATAAGAATTATAATATCACACATTCAGTTTTTTCCTTCGTCTGAACACCAAATTCATGCGCATGTCTCAGAGGAATAGTGCCAGTTTCGAAACGACCGAAAAGCTGAAACGGTTTTAGCACTAAGTCAAACGCTACATTTGCATGGCGATAATGTTGCAGGCAGAACAACATTTCAAAGAGGTACTGCATTAGATTAGGTCTCCTCTATTAATAGTGTCTCCGCCTGCAGACACTCAGCAGTGTCTCACCATGTGGTTAGAACTTGTAGCTCAGGTTGGAGCAAAGCCAAACTACAACTGACTTTATTTCAGAAGCGCTTTCCTGAGGGAGAAAACTGTTAAACTTACACCTCCTGAGCGATTTGAATAACGCAGAACTAGGAATTCTGGAGCATAAACAATATGCTATACGCACCTCAGAGCTTGACTCCCCTTTTTTCTCAGGGAGAGGAGAGATTGGACGAACATCGGTTGTAGGCTTGGGAATGGGTGGGGCAGGGGGCGGGATCTCAAAGTAGTTATTTGGCTCAATTTTGCTCTCGAAGTGAGACTCCGCCCTCCTGTCAGGGAGAGGAGAGACTGGCCGAAAATCTCCCGAGGCTCTGCGAGAAGGTGGGCCTGGAGGCGGGATCTCACTGTAGTTCTTTTGATTGGTTTTGGTCTCATATGTAGACTCCACCTTCCTATCAGGAAGGGGAGAGACTGCACGAACATCAACAGATGCTCTGCGAACAGGAGGGGCTGGGGGCGGGATCTCGGCGTAGCCTATGAAATTGACGACCTCTGATTGGTTTGTCGGTTCCAGGAGGTTGCTCATGCTGTGGCTTCGCAACGATGCACCACTTTGAAAAGGGTAAAAGGTCAGCGAAAAGGTTAAAAGGTCAAAGGTTTCAAAAGACACTCTCCGGGAAATGTAAATGACACAGGAAAATATGTGTTATGTAACACTCTGAAATAGTGTGAAACTGATTCCCACCTGGAGCCCAAGGATGACACGTCGTGTACAGGAGCAACATAAGAAGCAGGAAACCAGCCTTGCCTGTAAGAACATGCCGAGCCAGGCTTTACATGTCAGTTAACACGCAGCACACGCCAAGCCAAGACTTACACATCAGTTAACACGCAGTAATCAAAAGATGCATGGAGAAGATGCGATCCTCTCTCACAAACAAAACAAAATAAATTAAAAAACAGAGAAAAAAAACAACCACCACAAAACCTGAGAAAAAGAAATCCCAAACAAGATGCTTTTCAACTGAAGCAGAATCAGGGATAGAATGGATTAATATTAATAACAATAATAATAATAAAGTGGGGCTTTTAGTACAGTTTAGTACTCTTCTTGCTCTCACCGCAGAGTGCTGTCATGACGACCATACATCCAGCCATTCCTGGCTTCCGGTATGAGCAGTGTGACCATGTCACCACGGGAGAATGGCAGCAGAACTGGATTGGATGAGGCGGGATGGGAGGCGAGCGCTCTCATTGGTCGGCCGGCGGCCAGGCCGAGGGATTCGCCCACGGAGCCAGAGCGAGCTCGGCTCAGGAGAGGAGAGGGGGCTGGAGGGAGGGGGGGGGGGGGTGAGAGATGATGAGGGAGAGTTGACTAAGAGAGTCCACGTATCTTATCACGTAACATAGCGCCTGAGCTCTGTAGTTAAGTTAATAGCAGATAATAGTGAACACCACTGCCTTTATTGGTCTCAGCTCAGGGCAATGACCTTGGTGGGGGGTGTCTGTGAAGGAAGACTGCAGTGACACCTGCCTACCTCTAGAGGGCACTCTGCCCAGCAGCTGGTGATCTTGCCCAGGCCATGCATCCTCCCTGTCTCCAGTCTGGAGCAGAGAGCTCACAGACGCTCTCAACTAAGCCAACAGAGAGGAAGAAAGAAACAGAGATATACAGGTGTTGTATGTAAGTGTTTTTTACGTTGAGTCCTGACGGGAGGCGTCACCTGTGTATCCTGCTCCAGCGGGTTGGGCGTGCGGGGCCTGGCATTACGACTTTCGCTCACCCGCTCCCTCCATCCCTCTGTTTTGGGCTGAAGAGACGCTACTGTCTGACAACACACACAATACAAATACACACATAATACACACACACAAACAATACAAATACAGACATAATACACACACACACACACACACACACACGCACGCACATCCATCAACATAAGTAGACTCAGAGTTGTCCACTCTATGACTGAGAGAAGGAAATAAGTGAGCACTTTGTAGATGAGCTGTGTGTGTGTGTGTGTATGAGTGTGACTAGGTACATTTATATGTGAGTGCATGTTTATTTCTGTGTACCTTGTTGAGGAGGTACAGTATCTGTGTTTGTGTGTGTTTTGTTAAAGAGGTACAGTATCTGTGTGTGTGTGTACCTTGTTGAGGAGGTACAGTATGTGTGTGTACCTTGTTGAGGAGGTACAGTATCTGTGTGTGCATGTGTGTGTACCTTGTTGAGGAGGTACAGTATGTGTGTACCTTGTTGAGGAGGTACAGTATCTGTGTGTGTGTGTACCTTGTTGAGGAGGTACAGTATCTGTGTGTGTGTGTGTACCTTGTTGAGGAGGTACAGTATGTGTGTGTGTACCTTGATGAGGAGGTACAGTATCTATGTGTGTGTACCTTGTTGAGGACGTACAGTAATGCATGTACCTTGGTGAGGAGGTACAGTAGAGACTGGCTCAGTCCACAGTGTTTCTCTGTGAGGAAGCAGTATCTTCTCTCCTCCTCCCTCAGGATCTCATGTTGGCTCTGCCTTAGATACTGCATGTACTCACTGCCCTCCTACACACACACACACACACACACACACACACACACACACACACACACACACACACACACACAGTGAGATACTGCATATACCCACTGCCCTCCTACACACACACACACACACACACACAGTGAGATACTGTATATACCCACTGCCCTCCTACACACACACGAATCCATGCACTCACTTGTACACACTCAGGTTTGGTCTCACCAGTGAGTCTCTGTATGCACCACGTCTCAACTGCCTCTCCAGAGCAGCTGCCTGATTTCTCACCTCTAGCTCATAAACCCTCCTACTGCCCTGCGCGCACAGACACACACACACACACACACACGCGTGCTCTCATATGCTTTATAGTTTACAGGTTCAAGTATACAAAAACACTGCTGCTGTGGTGTGGTGTGATTGTGTGTGTGTGTGTGTGTGTGTGTCTGTGTGTGAGAGAGAGAGAGACTGCATATGTGTGAGAACCTGAGTGTATGTATATGTTTGTGTGGGTGAGACTGTGTGTCGTGTATGTGTGTGAGAGGGTGTGTGTGTGTGTGTGTGTGTGTGTGGTAAGCCTCACTTGTATGTACTCCTCATCGAGCTTCACGTTCTTATCCAGGTTCTGCAACACTTCCACATGGAACCAGCTGAACTGCAGGGCCAACACAGCAAGCCAATCAATGACCAGCAAACAACTCCACATGCTGGACATTACACAGTGAGCCAATCAGTGACCAGCAGACAACTCCACATGCTGGACAGTACAGACACATTACATACAAGCAGCCTCATACACGTCACTTTCAGAATATCAGTTTACATTAAACGAGAATCCAGACAAACACGCAGCTGAGTGACAGACTGAACAAGTGAAACTCACTCACCACTCCCTCCATCTCCACCATCAGCTTCCTCTGGGTTTCTGAGATCTGGATTAGAACATCACCTGGCAATCAACCAATCAACCAATAAATCGCTCACTCAATTAATCAATCAACCAACCAATCAGTTGGTCAGTCAAGCAAGCCATCAGCAAAGCAATAAAAGACTCTCCTAACCTATTGATCATGACAGGACCTGTGAAACCCAAAACATTAATTAATCGCCCAATCAGCTCCCAGAGACCTGGCAAACCAAAACATCAAAGGATGACAAGAGATGACACAGAAGCTACAAAACTTGAATTCTGAAGTTGAAGTCAGTACTAAGTACTATTGGGAGGTTCCTGGAGAGATGAGTAATGGAATATGTTTTTCACTTCTTATTTTCATTAACTATCACACCAGCAGCAAGTCACCCTCACGGATTAAAGGCAAGATGGAAGCAGTGCATGTTCGAACCACTTGAAACCCCCAAAAGCCCCTCAGTGTGGACATGAGATCAGACTGCTCTAATCCAGCCCTGCCCCTCGCACGTCAGGCAGACGAGCAGAGGGGGCGGAGTCTGGACTTCAATTATTCAGCCAAAATGCTCATACCGTCACCTGATCTCTCTCTTTCCATCCACCCCCTCCCCTCCCCTCCCCCCCTGCCCACACCACCTAATCCTTATCAGTTATCTGTCACCTAAGACCAAGCACAGACTAATGCAATGAACAGCAGGTTTGCATATCGCACATCCACTGAATTACAGTAAGAGTGAATTCGGTGTCAATGATATGATCAGTATTGAGTACCAACAACCTGAATTTAGATCTCAGTCAAGTCAAAGTCAAGTTGAAGTTAGAAAGCACATTTTAAAGCTCAGCTAATACATGCTTGCATATCCCGCTACCGAGATTCCTGTTGCTAAGAACAAGCCCGGATTTGGAGACTGTAGGTGGGTTTTGGCGGCAGGTAAGAAGATGGGAGTGGGAGATTGGTTGTTAGGTAGGTTGCTAGGGTAATGGGGTGGGGCAAAGGCAGGAGAATCTATTGTTTGAAGAATAAGTGATGCAGTTTGGTAGTAAATAAGCAAGCACTTCGGAACGGATGGATGGCTTTCTGTCTCTCTCACACAAGACACACACACACACCCCTCCTTACCAAGTGAGCGAGATGAGAGTGTGTGCAGAGCCTGCTCTCCCAACTTAGCCAGACTGCTAAAGTAGGCCTCACTTGTCAATGCCAAAGCTGAAAGACACACACACACACACACACACACACACACACACACACACACACACACACACACACACACACACACACGACACCGTGAGCTTGGGAGAGTTGTAGCTCAAGATCTTGGCATCACATTGCTGTCGGGGTGAGTAATGGTGTTTATATGGAGCCACCAGTCATCAAATATATATGGGCCCACAACACAAACACATTTAAGATCAGAACACCTGAATTGCGTATGTGTGTTGGGGCGTGGAGATATGGAAATAACACACACACAAACACAAACGCTTACCTTGAAAAGCCTTGACATAGTTGTTTCCTAAAGTAACCAGCTTTTGTAGGCTTGGGTTGAAATTTTCCATGAGATTCTGACACACACACACACACAATATTCCTACTACATGAACACAAATTATGTTAAAGCACACTCAAAAATAAAAACAAACAGACTACTTTAGAATACACGGAGGACAAGTCAACATTCATTTATGCTATAATCGACCCATTTCCGCTCTCGAGAACAAGAATGGACACACACACACACACACACACAGCCAGACTCACCGAGTAGACGGATAGTGTGGATCTATGCAGGTGGTTGCTGTTAGCTCCAGGCATGGTGTTCCTAGAGGAGATCACCACCTGGGAGTGTCATTAAGTGCATTCAACAGAAGAACTCGTTTATTGTTATGACTGCGGACTAAGTACCTGTCTCTGCTGGTCTGTGGCGGTTTGATGATCTCTGGTGGTCTGTGATGATTGGCAGTGGTTGGTCTTAAAACTACAACTGTTTATCCCCGCTGTCTCTGTTGCATGTGTGTGCGTGCATGTGTGTGTGCGTGTGTGTGTGTATCTGCGCTTGCTTGAGTGTAGATGTGCTCACCTGGTCTCTGTAATTGGTCTTTTCAACTCTGTCATCACCCACCACCACAGTGAGGGGAACAGAGGAGAGAGAGGATGAGAGAGGATGAGAGAGAGAGAGAGAGAGAGAGAGAGAGAGAGAGAGAGGATGAGAGAGAGAGAGAGAGCGAGCACTTGATAGTTCCAGGTGGTGAATTATTAACCTGCAGGCAGGCAGGAAGCAGGGGGTAAAAGCTTTCCACTGGTCACCTGCTGCCCTGCACTCCAGCTGAGCTCATCCACCCATTCTGAGCAGGTGCAACTCCACCCGATCACCACCACCACCACCACCCTCATCCACAGCCCCACAGTACACACAGAAAACTAGCTCACAACCCCACATTACACACACACATGCACTCATAGTTAACTAGACATGTTCACAAAGATCTAAAAATTGTATGATCTAAGTGAAATGGATCTCAGTGGTTTGAGGCAGGAACTGCTGAGTGTTTTCTCCAGTCTGACATTTCATATGACATATTATATGAAGTACTACCAGTAGATCAGCAACCTCTTCATAACCTCAACACTGAGGAGCAAATCGGCTACATTTGTAGAGAATCAATGACGGATCCCTCCTGGACTAAATCAAACATCAGTTAAAATTGCTGAACTTTCTATTAGGGTCCAATTAAGGATCTCTGAGAGGTTTGGTTTTTGCATCAAGAAAAAAAAAATCACGACTGCTTATTTAACACACGTTAGGTTAATTTCTTTTGGAAGTTGCTGTTAGCATAACATTTTCACACTTCTCACTGGGAGTAAAGCTGGTGTTGAGTTTCATTATTTCCTATGGACAACAGCAGGACCGCTTTTTAAACGCTGGCACACTTCCTCTCTCCCCCGTGGGACTGCTGCCTTACCGATGCGCTCGCCCGACACTTTCTAAGAGGACATATCGCGGTTCCGCAGTTATGGCCTCCGGCTGTTCATCTGCAGTCTCAGCACCCAACTGCAGTACCGCTAGCGGAGGCGTCACCACGATGGCCAGTTTCCGAAAACCACATCCCACCCCCACAGAATAAGCACGCACAAATGTAATTACCATATTTTATTGAAGCGATTGATATTTCATATAAATTAGCTTCAGTCTATATTTAGTACAATTTTATTTAAAGAGTATAAAAACCCACAAAGCCAACGGACATTTCAGTCCACGCACGCGCGCGCGCGCGCGCACACACACACACACAGACACACACACACACACACACATTAATTAAACACAACTATCAAATTAAACAGCAGTGTTAGTAATGGTAGAGGTAAATGTGTTCTCCTGAAGATTAGCAAAGGCGGTCTTGAGTTTTGTCACGATATTCCGGTGTAGGTACAATCTTCGCTGACTGAACATGACACTAGGAGCAAATGAAATCAAATTTCTTTTCTGTCTTTAATTGATCAGATATGGCGTTTTGTCCTCGTCTGAATATACCGGAGTGCTGGAGGTGAACAGCACCGTTTGAGAACTGGGATAAATGAATTGGGGTTTATTCTGAAGTGTTTTAGCGTGCTAACTTCAACCTCGCACTCTTATAAAATAACGCAATGACGCATGCGTTACATAATAATAATAATAATAATAATAATAATAATAATAATAATAATAATAATAATAATAATGTACGGGGCTCGTGTTTGTGTGCATGTGATTTTCAAGTATACGGTTTTGGAAAAGAAGGATGAACAGAAGAGACACAGTTAAAAACACTATAAAGAGGCCCATGGAGTAACCATGGGGCCTCAAGCAAAATCCCGACACTCCAACACACTCGCACCACACACACGTACTGCACAGTACTCGAGTTTTTCTCTTCTCCTACACGTTATTCAACGTGTGGGTTATGAGCAAGTTCCACACCTTTCCACCTTTCAAGACTGGACTCGATGCTGCTACAAGTCTAAATGCCAATATTCTATAAACATAAAAATGTCCAATAAACGATCTTCTAACGGTTTGCTTGTCAGTTACATTACAATCACTGGTCACATGACTGGCGTGAATAGAAATGACCCTCTATTTCTGACCAGGCAACTGGAATTTTTGAAAAATGCCTCGGACTTCAAGTTCTGGGGCAATGGATCGCGCAGAACTGGGGTTCTGGTCTACCTTGTAACTCCCCATCACACAAGAGACAATCATCACCATCTTCTGTAGTGTAACTCACATGCCCACACAGCAAATCAATGCTATCTACATACATACACATACACACACAAAAGGTTTCCAAAGAGTACTTGGTATTGAAACTAAGAACTACACTGTACTTATAGCAGTGTTTATTTACATTAAGAGCTTTACTGTCCCACCTCTCTCTCTCTCTCTCTCTCTCTCTCACACACACACACACACACACACACACACACACACACACACACACACACCA
>JAOXYF010000020.1:2812651-2828786 GCA_028565775.1 Sternarchorhynchus goeldii | reverse complement strand
CTCTCTCTCTCTCTCTCTCTCTCTCTCACACACACACACACACACACACACACACACACACACACACACACACACCTACCTCCTCAGGACCACCACCGTTAGTTGCCTGTGAGCAGTTTCAATAAAAGCATTCCTATTAGTAACTGGCCAACTCTATACAGCAGCCTGCAACTGAGTAAACAAGCAGACTGAAGTGTCATTCCCCAGGAGCTTCTGCTGTGCACACATTGGCCAAACCCAATGCCTGTCACACCTTTTCTGAGCCAGCCGTCCAATGGCACGCTATTTGCGAGACCCGGCTGATTGTGAAGAATGTACAGCAAATGCGTCAATCAGAACAAGGTCTTCCGTAGTCTTCCAGTAACCTAGTCTCAGACACACACACACCCACACACACACACCCTCCCTCACTATACACAACCTCTTTCTCCCTCATTCACTCTCTCACTTAACCTCGCTCTCATTCATGATCCACTTTTTCTCTTGTTGATCACGCTCCCGTTCTTGTGTGTGTGTGTGTGTGTGTGTGTGTGTGTGTGTGTGTGTATATGTATGCGTGTGTGGGAGTGGGCATCAGGGCTGCAGCAGCTGCTGGGAGATGTGCTGGAGGGTCTCTCTGTTCTCGTACAGGTACATCTGCGTCTCCCACAGCATGTCCACCAGGACCGCGTCACTGACCTCATCCAGCAACACCTCTGTGGAGAGCTGAGGACTCAGCCTGAGGGAGGGGAGAGAGAGAGAGAGAGAGAGAGAGAGAGAGAGAGAGAAGCTCTTAATGCCACTCACACAGCTGCTCACCTCAGCTCTTAAAACCTATCAGGACCTGTGATAATACTGATGGCCAGTTCCTTTATGCCTAAAATATTTATACACGACACTTGAGGTGTTTACTGTTGGAACCATCATAACCACTGCGTCAGTCACACACACACACACACACACACACACACACACGTTCATCCATGCACACACATACATACACATAGCCACGCATGCACTCATGCACTAACAAACCCACATGTATATGCACGCGCACACACACACACACACACACACACACACACCTCTTACCTGTGATATATGATATCAGTCATCTCACACCAGGCCCGGGCTCTGTCCACTGCACATCCATCAGAGTCTGTGCACTAGAGAACAGCGAAAAGCAACAGCACTGAGAAACAGCACAGAGAAACACCCTGCAGTCCTCCCTGAAGCCTCTGCACAGAACAGGAATCACCACAGTAAAACCCCCACTGTGGCTCAGTGCATGAAGCTGCACAGAGCCACAACCACGGAACACTAAGGGCCCAGGTGCCCAGACCCAGGGGCAAATGTATGAAAGCCACATGCAAAACGGTCCTGATGACACCTTTTTCTAAAAGTTACCTGCTGTTTTTTTAAAACACTATTTTTGGTGACGGATTAGGGTTCATTTCTGCCTTAAATGCCATTTAGATAATTAATTAGAGATACATCATGTGAAATACGCATATCAGGTCTTGACATGGTATCAACACAAAAGCGTGAGGTGTGTGTGTGTGTGTGTGTGTGTATACTTACACAATCCACCAGCATCTTGCCCAGTTCTTTGACTCCCACGAAACTCTTGGCCAACTCCAGGGGGTTGGAGGGACGAAACACATCTACGGAGTTCACCATCACCTGTGGTGGTTTACCTGTGCCGAACGATACGACCACGCCCAGCCTGTTTACCTCACTGACCCGCCCCTGAAAGCCACACACACACACACACACACACACACACACCTCTGGTCAGTGATGCATCCTGACCAGCCTGCAGCAAGACTCCAGTTCTGCTTTCTTAAATAGCCAAGACTGACACTGATACCTTGGAGTGTGAACATTAAGTGAAGCATAGATAGAGAGTTTACACATCCTTCCAGATCACAGAAACCCACAATTCTGATCAGTTGGGCAGGAAACAAAGGGCTCACTCTCCTCCCTATAATAGACATGGCTCTTATCTTAGGGGCCCTGGCCCCTAAGCGTGGCCCCCTAACCGACCCTGGCGTGTGTGTGTGTGTGTGTGTATGACAAAGCAAGAACAGGGTAAGAGTGTGGTTTAGAAGCAGCTCAACATTTCCAAATGTACCTGAGCTTTCAGTGCTTTGTTATACTGGTGGATCTCAGTCATGGCATCTAGGGTTGGGTTATTGGCCAGCAGACCTCCATCAAGGAAGCGTCCCATTGGTCGAAAGTAGGTGGGGGCAGCACCACTGGAGCGGGCAGCCCGCCACACTGCCTGCTCTAAGAGAGAAAGAGGAGAACAGACAGGCAGGAAGGAGAAAGAGAGAGAGAGAGAGGGAATGAGTGAGGGGAGAAAGACAGAAGGAGAAAGAGCAAGAGAAAGGGGCAGAGAGCAGTGGAAAGAACGATAGAAAGAAAGAGGGCAAAATGTGATGGCTGGATAAAAGTACTGATTCCTGGCACTGAGCCAGACATATGTATAAATCTATGTAGAGGATGAAAATACTTAGTGAAGAAAGAACTACAACAAGAATAAATCTAATGAAAGTCACAGGTGGTGAGTAGCTGAACACATTCAGTGCACCACCTCCCTCTCTCTCTCCCTCTCTCCCTCTCTCTCTCTCTCTCCCTCTCCCTCTCCCTCTCCCTCTCACATACACAACCACCCACCCTCCTATTTACATTTACATTTAAGGCATTTAGTAGACGCTCTTATCCAGATCGACTTACAAAAGTGTTTTGTTGTTGACTCACAGAATGCATCCTAGCCAGTAAATAGGATAGAGTTCAGTAGACATCTGAACTAGAAACATGCTAAAATACAAGAAAAGCTCTATTAAACTGTGATAAATACAGTAACAAAGAATAACAAATGTGCACTCGAATTTGAGTTACTAGAGTTAGGGTTAGAAAAAGTGCAGCATTAATGGTCACTGAGACACACCCACCCACAACCACACGTGCACACGCACACACGCACATACACACACCTTCATCTTTCACCTTCCTACGCTTTTTGAGAGGTTCCTGAGTGTATCCCACTATCAATACATCCTCATCCTCCCAGCCTGAAACAGCAGCAGAATCACTGAGCAGCCACACACACACACACACACACACACACACACACACACACACACACACACACACACAGGCGCGCACAGGCACGCACAGGCACGCACAGGCACGCACGCACACATGCACGCACATGCAATACACATAGTATGGGCATTTGGAGAAACAAGTAGAAGAACTTCTAGAGTTAAAGTGTATGGGGGATCTTCTGGTCATATGGTTAGTTTGTGAGTGAGAGAGAGAGAGAGAGAGAGAGAGAGAGAAGGAGGAAGGCTCAGTGATGCACTTATTGTGCATGTGTGTGTCTGTCTACAGTTGTGTATGGGTGGTTCGTACCCTGTGGTATGGTGAGTGTGTGTGTGTGTGTGTGTGTGTGTGTGTGTGTGTGAGTGTGGTACGTACCCTGTGGTATGGTGAGTGTGTGTGTGTGTGTGAGTGTGGTACGTACCCTGTGGTATGGTGAGTGTGTGTGTGTGTGTGTGTGTGTGTGTGTGTGTGTGCGTGTGTGTGAGGTACGTACCCTGTGGTATGGTGAGTGGTTTGAAGGTGGCAGTAGAAGCATACGGTGGGTCTCTTGACAGGCTGGGAGGGTCGTAGTTCCGGAAGAGGTGGAGCTCACCTGGGTGTCTGTCTGCTAGAACACTAGTTACCATCACCCTGGAAAAGAGGAAGAAAAAGGGGTGTGAGAGAGCGAGAGAGAGAGAGAGAGAGAGAGAGAGAGAGAGAGCAAGCAAGCAAAGGTGGAAAACAAACTTGGGGTGCTGGATGTCAGTCATCTTGGTGTCCTGTCCAAACTCCTGCATGAGGAACTCTTCCAGAGGGCCCGACTCATAAGGTCGTGACCCTTTAAACACCTGCTCCTTCATTCTGAAGTAGAGACACCGCAGGTACTCCATCGATTTGCCTGCACACGCGCACACACACACACACACACACCTTAGACTGACACTTAAACAATAGCATTAAGAATTTCAATAATAAATTGTTAACTCAAAATCAAGATACAAGATATCTATCAAATATTATACAGCCAAGATATAACATTTGTCAGAAAGCATATTAACTACAGCATTCATACTTCACAACAAAAAACCCACACAACCACCCACCACACACCTATATACACACACAGAGCAGACCAGAGTCAGAGTTAAAATACACACACCCACACCCACACACACACACCATGGACTATAGCCAGAGCCAGAATGCCACCAGTACTGGTTCCAGCCACCCAGTCGAAGAGCTCCCTGACGGGCCGACCCGCTGCCTTCTCCAGCGCTATCAGCATCTGGATCAGGACCAGTCCCTTGATGCCTCCGCCATCCAGACACAGCAGCCTGTCCATCCTACAGAGAGAGAGAGAGAGAGAGAGAGAGAGAGAGAGAAAGAGAGAGAGAGAGAGAGTGGACAAAGGCAGGAACAGAGTGGGACAGGAGAGAATCTGAGTGACTACTCATTCTCTGTGGGGACATTCATCTCTCCCTACTTTAAATGGACATTTAACAGAAAAAGACATTTCACGTGCCTTATTAGGAGTACACGTATTAAGTTGCATGTCTCATAAGTGTATTTATACATCAAGTGTCATTATGCATTATTAATTTTTACATCAGCTAATACTATTATTTCACTAAGTTAGAAGCTTCCCGTTTGGCACAGAAGCAATCTGATATCAGTGGGATTTCTTTTTAATCCTGGAATGTTCCTGCGAGTTAAAATTGACCACTCACTTCCTGTTTCCTGTTTTGCAGCTGTCCACTTCCACGACACCTCTGTTCATGGCAGAGATGGTAGTTGCGACATGTATGAGGTCATCGAACCCTGCCAGCAAAATCCCAAAGAGCTCAGGGCAGTCGACCAATCAGATCAGCCTCAGCGCTACTCTACTCTAAACAGGAAAGAACGTGTTCCACCTAGTGAATGTGTGGAATGCGTTAAGCTAAAGCAAACTGAGCTTCTGCGAGCATATCAGGGAAAGACAGGCCGAGATGAAGACATACAATAGGGAAAATCATGCCATGCCAAACCTGCCCAAATCCTGAAGCCAAGACACAGACAGAATGAGAATCGAAAGCGTTTCCCAACCTTGAAGCCACCAAAAATCCTCAATAATTGAGAAATTAAAGGTGGGCATCATACGCTGCTCTTTGTGGAGATCTGCCAAAATAAAAGTCCTAAAGCGATGGGTAAAAGCTGCTTAAGAGAAGGAAGACAGCAGGAAGGTTCCAGAGGAGAGGGCGGCGCTGAGAGGCGTGTCATTACCTAAAGCAGGAGGCGGAGCTCTCCTAGTGCTGGCTAGCAGGATGTCAGGGGAAGGTGGACGACATCGCTCCACCCCTACACTACAGAGCATCTTTAGCAGCACTTTACGGTTGGGGCCTTGAAGGCAAACAATGGATTAAAAATTCAAAACATGCAGACGTGCATTCACACACACACACACACACACACACACACACACACACACACACACACACACACTTTATTAGGTAGACCTTGCTAACACCAGGTTTTACGTCATGTTGCCTGTAGAATTGCCTTAATTCTTTGTACGGATTCAAGGAAGTGCACATTCCTCGGTGAGCTTGACCAAGATCACGCAGAAACTTATCTGTCAGTTCCAACATATTCCAAATGATACTGTAATCAAGATCTAGTGCCTGAAGGCCATCCGAGTTCAGGCTGAGATGATCTGAACTTTGTGACATTATCCTGCTGGAAGAAGCCATCAGAAGATTGTTAAACTGTGGTCATACAGGGATGGAACTGGTCAATACACAGGTAGGCTGTGGTGACCAGACCTTGTGGCACCAACAACCACGCCACGTTTACCTAAATCGCCCTTCTTCCCCAATTCTGATGCTCCGTTTGAACTTCACCACGTTGTCTTGATCATGCTTACATGCCTAAATGCAGTGAACTGTTCTACCGTGTGATCAGCGGATTATATATTTGCATTAACAAACAGATGAACAGGTGTACCTAATAGTGGCCGACGACACACACACACACACACAAAATAAAAAAACATATATAGACACATACGTATAAAGTGCATAAGACATGCTTGTAAAAAAACTTAAACTCAGGATTTCCAAGAGTTATATTTACTGTATGTATTTAACAGTACAGTCAGTACAACAAACTGAAGTAGAGACCAGCATAAAACGTATTTACTTTTTGAAGTGATTTGAGACGTGATTTGAGGAGTGATTAAAAACATCTTTAGTGGTTAAAATAAACCGCTTGGAAACCCCATGAAACCATTTCACAAGTTTCAAACTGCATGTGACGTCACTGATATATGAAATGAGTTTATGTATCTGACAAACAAACTCCATCAGGCAGTGAGTACAGTTACAATATTTATAGTCACATATAAATACTGCACAGTGTAAAAAATGAAGTTAGTTCTCATTCTCATTGCCACATGCCACAACAAAAAGTCTAGAAGTTTGCATAACATCTAGCATTAATAAAAGATTTTAACTAGCTGCTAGTCTTTGTAGCTCCAGTAACTCCAGTATTTATATCTTAACTCTCTACATTTCTATATCTTTTCTTTGTTCCCCCTTTGTTCACCCCCCAGTCTCTCCTCCCCTCCCTCCAATGCCCCGCCTACCCTCACTCTCTTCTATGCTCCCTTCGACGTTCCCCACCTCCTCACATCTTCCCCTCCCCCACGGATTGCCCCACCCAACCCCAGGCACTCTGTCCTCCCCTCCGGTTCCTTCTCCTCTCCCTTACCCTTGCTGGTGCGGGCGGCGATGAGCCCTGGTGTCTCTCCCAGATCGTTGTGGACCTCCACATCTGCTCCGAATACCATCAGGGCTTTTATGAGATCCATGTGGTCTAACTGCACAAACAAACTGAGGTCACACCATCTCCACTGCCATGACCAGTTCTCCATCAGGCTCTCTCATTTAAATAAGCATTTCTACACTGGAGATCAAAATTAGAGACCACCACACAATTTCCTAAATGTCAAGGTCATTGTGTAGTCCTATGTGAAATTATCTTAATAGGCGTGAAATAGCAGTATTTTAAGCTTATTTCATAAATTGTATATATTCTAAAGCACAGCATAAAAAAATTAAATGATATAACTGAAAAAGAACACATCAAAAATTCAGATACCTGCAAGTTATTGGTGTTAATCTGGCACCTGGTGCTAATTTCCTTAATTATCTGACAAGCCCTATTTAACTGGCAGCCTAACTTTCCAGTTTTCACCGACTTTGCAAAAATGGTGAGCCGTTCCAAAGTGACTGAAACTCCGGCAGCAGGTTGTCAGATGAAGGCCAAAGGGGTGACCCAGTCAGCCATAGCAAGAGAAGTTGGTCATTCCAAGTCTGTGATTTCTAGAATACTGCATCTTTATAACATCACAAACTTATTCAAGTCCCCCAAGAAGGCTGGTCGCCCACGAAAGACAAATGCAAGAGAGGAAAGGATAATGCAGAGTATCTCCATGGGTAATTGGTTGAACACTGCAGCTGGAATCACTCGCTAGTTCAGCACTGAACAGGTTAAGGATCTGTCTCATCCTGCAGTGTTCAAGAGCATTTGGACTGAAAGCCCACTCTGCAGTGACCAAACCTCTCACTAGCAGAAAGAATCAAAAGGCTATACTCACCTTTGCTGAGGAGCATGTTGTGTAGGCACTTGACTAGTAACCAGAAGGTTGCTGGTTCAAACCCCACCTCTGCCAAGTTGCCACTGTTGGGCCCCTGGGCAAAAGCCCTTAACCGTCAGCCAAATGCCATAAAATGTAAATGCAAGTGGTCCAGAGTTCATTTTAGTGATGAAAGCAAGTTTATTTGGGTCTGATGGAAAACATTATGTTTGTCGACAAACTAAGGAAAGACTGAACAAAGACTGAAGTATTTAAAGAAGTCAGTAAAAGTGGAGGAGGAAGTGTCACGGTTTGGGGAATGTTTTCGGCAGCAGGAGTTGGACCTCTCATACAGCTACATGGATGAGCGAATGCAGGGTGTATCAGAAACTTCAACAATACGTGGTTCCTTCCTTGCATTCATCACTCAATCAGCCAGGAATTTTCATGCAGGACAATGCTCCCCGTCACACAGCAAAACGGGTAAAGCAGTTCCTTGAAACTGAAAACATTGAAACAATGAAATGGCCAGTCCAGAGTCCTGATCTAAACCCAACAAGAAAACCTCTGGAAAATCCTTGGTGACAAAGTTATGGCCAAGAAACCAGCAACAGTCACAGAACTATGGAAGAGACTGGAAGAAGAGTGGACCAAAATCACACCGGAGCGGTGTGAGAGACTAGAGATGTCCTGTGGCTGCAGATGTGCTGAAGTCATTCAAAGCAAAGGCCTGTACACTTCCTACTAATTACTGACTGTTGTAACCTTCAGAAAGTTTAGTTGCAATCCTTCTCTGTGCTACAGTCATTGCTGTTCTCTAATTACGAGCATCACATTTTTTGCAAAATAAAGGTTTCATGTCAATATACTTTGGTTGTTTTGTAAAGCACTGTTCTAGTGGCATGGTGTACAAAAAAATTCTTAAAATGTTGATCAATGTAGATTACATTATTTCTGAAAAAAATCAAGAGTTCATACATTGTTCTCTAATTTTGATCTCCAGTGTACTTCCACATGTATTCATTAATTATCCAATGCTTTGATCTGTCTAGCAAATACAAAACCATCTCAAAACCACTTTTGAACAACCAACGATTCAAAATGAGCCATGGCCGTCACGTTAGCCCAGCCCACCGGCTAAAGCCGTCGTGTCAGCAGTCGTGACCGATTGGCTCCGCCCCCTTCCGTGCGTGTCCTGCGGTGTACCTTCATGGCCAGGTGTAGGGCTGTGTTGCCGCCCTCGCCCTTGACGTTGGGGTCGGCGCCGTGGGTCAGTAGTATCATGGCGGCCTCGAAGCGCCCCCTCTTGGTGAGGATGTGCAACGGGCTCTCACCGGTCTTGCTCAGGTAGTTGACACTGCAGCCGCGGTCCAGCAGAACACGCGCCATCTATGGACAATAACAAAGTGTTTGTACACCAAGTCTTACTTCACTGCAAGTCAAAATCTCAACACACGTAAGATGGTAGAGCTAGGTGATTCAGGGAAAATATGCCAATAGTGCAAATGCAGTTTAAGTGAATAGATTTTATAAGTTTGGGAAATTATTGCCCTCTCTGGCAGAATATGTAATTGAATTAAATTTGCAGAGGTACATGTAACGTGGATTGTGCTGCGATCCATTTAGCGGCACTGATTTATCTGATGCTCGTTAGTGCACAATCAAGGGATATTTAACCACATTGTTCAGATACTTTACTTCAGGATCAAGATACAAAACTGACAAGAGGAAATTTAGCTACTTTCTGTGACTTGAATGCAAGTTACATATGTTATATATGTATATAACCTTAGTTATATAGCTAAAACACTTCACAATTACAAGGGTACATTGGCTGGCCATTTTTGGTAGCTAGCTAGCAAACTTCCAACGTAACTTACATTTTCATCAATAAAAAAGATGACTTGGCATGAGAACAGAATCTCTACAGGTCACAAATCTGTCGCCAGCTCTGAAGCGCCAAGCCAATGTTTATTGTGGTCTTAGCACAAACTCTGATGCTTTATATTTGAACTTGCCGGCTCTTTTCAGTTCAACATTCCTTTTCTTTGACAATGGGTTTGCCCTTCCAATGTCAGATTCATCTCTCTCCTTCCATGCACAAACTCTGTAACGTTACTCAGGTATCTGCTGTGAAAGCCACACCCTCACCAAAGTTACTCAGGTAACCGCCGAGAGAGCCACACCCCCGCCAACGTTACTCAGGTAACTGATGCGAGAGCCACACCCCCACCAATGTTACTCAGATAACTGCTGTGAGAGCCACATCCCCGCTAATGTTACTCAGGTAACCAGCCCATCAAACGGAAGCTTCTTTTTGAGACGTTGTGCGTGTGATATTAACAGATAAAGACGGCTGACGTGGTCTGAAAATCTCCTGCCAAAACTGACCCGACAGCTTTGACTTCTGAATGAATATTTTATGCTTTACAAGGTGACTCACATTAGCAGAAGGACACTATAGTCTAGCAATTTTTCCCCCTCGGTAATTCAGCGTCTTTCAATATTAAACAAATCCTAGATTGAAAAAAACATTTAAATAACCACCTGAACTGATATACAATACAAACTGCTTACATAGATCTGGGAGTAATATCGTCTCGATCAACCATTGATATGATCACACTAAATACTTAAACCAGTCCTAGAAGCAGAAAAGTAGACACCCCAGGTGGGTTTGTGCTTAAGCTGGAGGCTGTGGATGGTGTGTGCGTGTGCAAGAGTCTGATGGATGCCGACCTCAGCAGTCTTTGCCCAGTGGAGAGGGGTTCCCCCATACACAGGGTCCTCTGCCTGCAACTGGCCTGGGGCTGCAGCCAGAACGGCCTCAGCACAGCTAGAGAGAGACAGAGAGAGATAGAGAGAGAGAGAAAGAAAATACAGAGGGGTGTGAAACAGAGAATGTGTGATCTTGTCATCTGGGAGTACATTGTAATGGTGTCTATATTTAACTAGTACTCATCTTCTCTCAACCAGATCAGAGAATAAACAAGAACAGAGACTAAAACATTCCAGCTGCTGTGGCCTATTTTGTAATCAAACCAGAATGATTAGAGGCAGCCTAAAGACCGTCGTTAAATAGGTACTACATGGAAATAAGAAGTTCTGCATTCAGAATGTAACTTTCAGCTAGTGAAAGGAATTTTTCAGGAAGTATTGGGTGCTGGGTGTTGTTAAATTGCAGTGTGTTTAATGTGAGTTGGACATGACTTCTCTTCTCTCACCTCCTCTGGCTGTACTTCATGGCTGAGTGGATTGGAAAGCCGCTGCCCCCGACGACATCACAGAGGGCCCCGCCCCCAATCAGCGCTACGGCCGTCTCCGCCTTTCCCAGGCGGCAAGCCACGTGCAGTGGCGTTTCCCCGGCAACATTGAGCTCGTTGATCCCTGCGCACAGCTGAGAGCACAGCACCTGTAACACAAAAACACAACCTGAGGTCGCCACACCTACCTCAATGAAGCCACACCTGGCTCTATGAAGCCACGCCCACCTCCACCATGCCACACCCACCTCCACTACAGCGGCAGAGTCCTGCTTGGCGGCACAGTGCATGGGCGTGTTCCCACTCCTGTCCTTGATGTCAGTGCGAGCCTGGCACTCCTCCAGCAGCTCACGCACGCACCCCACATCACTACGCTCGCATGCCAGGTGTAGCGGGGTCTGACCCTGCAAGTCGCGCACGTTCATCTGTCTGCAGCCAGGGGGCAGCAGCAACACCACAGTTAGGAAACAACTGGAGATCTGGATTTTTTTGGGGGTGGGGCAATTATTTCTTTCTATGCAAACCTAAGTATATCAGAGTGGTATAATTGATTCAAACCATGACAATTGTGATAGCAGCTAGAAACTGCACTAGTAACCACAGCAGAAGTGATATATAATTCTAACTGGCGGACAAAGTACATTTCAGATATCTTAAAAGAAGACAAGCTAGGCAGAACTAGCTTTGCTGGACCACTGTCCAAAGGCATGCAAGAGTCAACAGTACGACATGGACAAACGAGATCAGTCAATTCAGTGGCTAAATGTCAGCTAGCATCAGCACATGTCTATGCTAGCACACCACTCGCTAGCTCAAATTAGCTTCTCCCAAAATGTGTTTTTTTTTTTTGCCTCATAATGAAATTCTTGGTCTAGTATAATCTTAGTCTCTTTTCTCTTTTAATGCTCACCCCAAGATATAGTTGTGCTTCAGGCAGTCCCGGAGGCCAGTGTCTACGGAAATGTGGGCGGAACTCCAGTCTGGGTGATTCCGCAGGCAATCTGCTATTGGTTGAAGTGACTCTGGTTTGAGTGGAGGGCGGAGCGTCTCATAAAATGGGCGGAGTTTAAGGGCATATTGAGGGAACCAGTTCATAGCATCTTCCTCTGATGATACCTGGAACAACCTGAGAGAATTCCGGAAGTTGAATAACAAGAGAAAAAATTTAATAAAAAAATTTAATAAACAATAAAAAATATCCTAGAACATTCTGACACATATTTCAGTGTCTTAAGTTTACGCTCAGGTCAGTTTGTTTGTGGTAAGTTTTCTGGTACTATAGATTTGTAGAATGTTAAAACAGCCCAGGTCTACTTAACATTTATGTTCACACATAGAACCTTGAGAACATCACATATAAAAAAAATATCACAGATTAAAAATAACTTGTGAAAAATGGCTGCATGTAGAATCCTGTGGTCTCAGCAATAGATGGTGGAGCTTTGACATCTGGAAAGAAGTCCACATTAAACATGAGCTCTCTTCACCCAAAAAATATGATGTGTTTTTGTTTTTTTCAGAAAAAAAATTCTCTCTGTTCACTCTACATGGAAAATGTAGCAGAGCCAAACTGCAGCAACATGAAAAGCAGACATTTTGAACACACTACCCATAATTCAAAGTTACATAGCTTGGGTCTAAATTAAATGTGGTGTGAGGTCTCACCAGTGCTACAGAGGACCAGAAAGAGAACTCAGAACTTTAAAGTTAATTTTCAACCTAAACACAAAAAGAATGTAGATAATTTGCAGCAGGTTCCCTTTCAGGTTCAGAACTGAGAAACCACCCTTAATCTTATCGGAAAGATAACATCACCAAGCTGGCTCCAAGGTCAGCTTTTATCTTCCACAACTGAAACAAAGTATGCCCACTAAATCCAGTGTATGCTCAAATATAATGTAATTAATAACCAAAGCCAGAATTAACAAAAAAAGCAGGCACGTATTCTAGAGCATTCCAGAACTAAGTGTTGCCGCTGATCCAGAGTCAGTCGTGGATCACTCACCTCAGCACCATGGCCGGGCTGTCGGGGAGCAGGAGGACGCAGTCCCACAACTGGCAGGACGGGTTCCTGTAGAGTAGCATCTGCCCCTCCTGCTTCAGCCTCACCCAACTGCCATACTCCGAGAGCGGGACGTCCCGCACGCGGTACGGGTTACTGAACAGACTGGACACAGAGCTCACTGTGTCCAGGATACGACCCAGGAACTGCATTCTGACCTGTATTGAGGAGACAGGAAACACCAGGGGAGGCGGTGGAGACGGGCAGATTGGCCTACAGGCAACTGCAACACGAACATATAAAACAGATACAATTAAGACTGACCTTTATGTTTCTCAAAGGTACTTAACTGAAGTTTTGCGTGTATGTGTGTTAATTATGATACAAATGCACTACTGCAGCTTTAGACTTCTTCAACAGATTTGGGTGTTCAAATGTCAATACGCTTTGGGTTTTCATTCATTGTACCAGGTAAACCCTACCGTTGCAAACGTCAGCTGCACATTGACAAGAATAGCTGGAAATTATGGCTAACAAAAGACCTACAAGGAGATTCATGCAGAACAAACCACAGCTATGAGCCACTCTGCCTACTAAAATTTCACACTGTAACTAACAGACAGGCTTCATTCTCATGGCAACATTAGGCGTTGCCTTTAAAGAAACATCTCAAGCCAAATTGGAAATCGAAACTGCTAGCAAGATAGCTGTCTATTCTGCTAGCTAGCTAACCTACTTAGCGCATCGTGGCTCGTATTGTGTAAAACTGAAATAAAACTAGTTTTCTACAATGCAAAACTCGACATGCGCATCGGGACAATTTTACACAGGTGTTAATAACGGGATAATTTTGTGATCATCAGTCAATTCATTCACATGACTTTAAACTCAGATCAAAAGCATGACAGCTCGCAAAAAGAACGCACCTATTTCTCTCCGCAGTTTAAATGTCCTGCCAGCGTCTTCTCTCGCTGTGATTCGCTTTCGCAAAGTCGTAAACACGCTAAGCATATGTCGTTTAATTATCCTCCTAATCGTTTTACTTTGAGGTTAATTCTTTCGCGTCATCTGATCCAGATTATCTGATGAACGACCCCGACTATAACAGACTTTTGACGGGACATCATCTCACCAACCACGCACTTCAACCGGCCTTGCGTAAATCGTTTACACAACCAATGATGCGCCGAGAACCTGTCCTTTTGGTAAACGATTCAACCAATGATGTGCCGAGAACCTGTCCTTTTGGTGAACGATCCCACCAATGAACGGCGATTTCGTACAGAAGGCGGAATCAAGAGAAGCATCTTTTAGCATTGTCACAAGAACAGTCTGCTAACGTTAGCCAACCTTAGCATGATTCAAATCACCAGCCGTTCCTGTCTAGTTTGGGCTATGTAGCCACCGGTATAGTTTTTAGCTCCAAAAATACAGTTCTAAACATTAGATAGCCTGTACAAAATGCAGCAAACCTTACGGTACATACTAGATTTTGATGTGCAACAGTTTAGTTCAACACATACCAGGTCTGATTTTTTTTTTTAGGAACCTATCTAGTTAGTAATAAGAACATCTGATGTCATTCCTCACCGTTCGCTCAGATCACGCAAATCTTATCATCCTCTTACCTTGGGCCTTCCACCGTTGCTGCTACCGAAGGGGTTGACCCGAAACACGTGACGGCCGATTTCCAGCCCGGGGTTTGTTGCTGTCAGAGATTTGTGACGCGGTGTCGCCGCCAGAATTATCTGCAGAGTGCCTGGACATCATGGAGTTGTCGGCGATAGGGGACCGAGTTTTCGCCGCGGAAGCCATTCTAAAGCGACGCGTCAGAAAAGTGAGAAGCCAGAATTTTGCCTTTGCACTGCACTAGAGTAAGGGTCGCCTCGGTCGTATGGCAGTGCCGAGTCCCGAGGCAGAGAGGAGCTCGTAATGATGAGGCCTACGTGCAGATATTTACTAGCCATCGATACTTAGCCACCGAATGCAAACATTTCTGCCGTTACCTGGAAATTGCAGTAGACCACATGTACACGTTTAAAGCTTGTGATGTGCTTCGTTCTAGAAACGTAGCTATGTTAACCTAGCTAGCTAGATTAGATTTTGCACATCATTTACTGTAGCCCTAAAGCAAACACTGGCTAAGAGGAACAAAGTGTTTGGCATACATCCATATAGAAAAAAATGTGAGTTGGCTAGCTCGGATCTCTGCGTGGTACTTGTCATGATATTCTACATTATTTGGGAATTTGTGTCGTATAGATTACTGGGAAATAGTACATGGTGGTGTGGTGTAAGGGGGGAAAAAAACGGCAACAAATTTAGAGCAAGATGCCGATCTGTAGGTCAGATAGTCACACGGCGTTAACATGCATTATGAACAGTTACGTTCGTTAAAACGATCGTAGCATCACCAAAAAGTTATTCAGTATTTATGAACACTTATTGGTGTTGCCTCTCGCTCTGCTCTGTTCTCTAGGGTCACATTGAGTATCTGGTTAAATGGAAAGGATGGGCGCTGAAGTAAGTATGAAATCTATTAATGCTCCGCATAAATGCAGTTTACATGGACCTTAGTGCGTTATATTTGAGGCTATACTTTTTCAAAGTGCTATACTTGAGGCTAGTTTTTCAAAGTTTAACGTTGTCCATCCAAAACGATGCCACGTTTTAAAGATAACGGTCGTAGACTCCTAAATATCCACTTAACTCGTATTATACTTTTTTGCCATTGCACAGAGAGAAACTTTCGTCTGTTTGAAGGAAACGTCATGGATGTTGTATAATTTTGGTGATTCTTCACGCCGCTTTCACGTTACACTATTTTAGGCCTGATTTTACGCTCGCCGACAGGGTTTGGAGGTCGCCGAGAAAAACTCCCAAATCGGACGCGAATCGGCGTTCACTCGGGGCTTGAAAATCGGCTCTCGATCGCTATGTGTGAATTGTTCAAATAAGTGATCCGAGAGTCCCTAAAATATCTACCATGCTAAAGATCTGAACCTGTCGGCGGGTAGAAATTCTATGGTGTAAAAAATGTTGTGACCCGGTTATATGACTGGTAGTGAGTGTGGCGCTGAAACCTCATGCTCGACTGAGCTTCGTCAGAGAAAGAGGAAGGATGTCGAGTCTTATCGCTGACGCCCAATTTGCAGCTGATGTCAATACGTTCTCAATTGATTCAAGTGA
>JAOXYF010000020.1:2772459-2794959 GCA_028565775.1 Sternarchorhynchus goeldii | reverse complement strand
AGTCTTATGATACGCAAGCCTGTCCTATAACCATAATATACAGCTAACTTGTAGCCCGAATATACAACCAAGTTACAATGAATTTATGTGATTCTAAATAATTATTACATTGATGTGTTTTTGAGGTTATTAATAGACTAATCTAACTTTTGGTATTTTTATTCAAATTATTAACATAAGGTGTTCAGTTTTACAGTATCTTCATTAATACACGGCAGCATAAAAACGATTCTATCGTAGACATTTTGAATGAATTCACGTCTTTTACGACATTTATATGGTCTTTTATTTCTGTTCAGAGAATTTCAAAGCAACAGACCTTGAAGATTTCTTGAACCTCTAAAGCGGGACTCAAGTGCGAGGCAAAAATTGGTCTGAAAAGTTACTTGCGATCGTCTAACCACATCAACAATGTCTGACTACTACGCGTGCGCGCAACTGTCGGGGGATTTTCTAACATGTTGACGTAACGGAAATGAATGCCCTGAAATACTGAGAACTAGGCGTCAATCACTGTTTCTTTCCAAAAAATAAAAAATAAACAAAAAACATGGCCCATTCTTCAAAAAAGGATGTGACGCAGGTCACTCTACGCGGCTTTGCAAACACTAAAGGGAAGACATTTAGTACTGCGTTGTGAACTCTAGTAATGGTCCGTTCCACAGGACCATTAAGCAGTGCCCTCGGATTCCCTACACATTTATCACGTGATGTTGTTAAGGGACATGTAGTTGATTAAACCCTTTATTCAGAATGTCCTGCATCCCGAAGGAGACATCTGTGTTACGGCCTATGTCTTTTTTTTTGTTTCTCTGGACATCTGGACAGTTAGTTTCTTTGTAGCTAGTAACGTCTGAAGCCTAATGTCGACCTTATTTTGCACGTATAAGTAATATTTGGTTGGTACTGGCCAAACAACTTGCTCTGGTTAATATTTACCTCAGGATAACTACCATTACTTAGCTAGGTAAAATTTAAACAAATCGTTTTCTAGCTGATTTGGCAACTTAGCGAATAAGTTACTTTTACTTAATTGTTACCTTTTTCTGGGGAAAAATGCCAGCATACATACACACACGAATTCTGACATCTTCCTGTTTATTCGTTGCTCTTGGATAATCTGCCAGCCAGTACACTCCTAAAATATTATACAGTATCCCAAGCGCAGTTTGACATTTCCCTCGAACAGAATTCTAACCATAGGGGTTTTCATTCCCTACTGTTAGAAATCACCATTCATATAGCCGAATTATTTCTATAGTCCATTTCACGGTTGGATAGTACCTCGTATTTTAATTTACGTCTTCGCAGACTATCCAGTATGTTAAAACGTAAGGAAATGTAAAATATACGTGCATACCTGTATTCCAAACATGATTCTGCAAAGATTTTTCTGGGATATTTCGGTTCCTTACAATGGAATATATCACTTCATATGTAAGTCTCACAAAAACTCACAATACTTGGGGAAATGGATTGTGATTCAGATGCCTTCGCGTAACAACTGCAGAAAATGTAACAGATAAAGTTGCGTGTTTGTGGTTGCAGAGAATATGTATTCCGTTGCCCGCAGTGTGCGTCAGTGAAAAGAATGCACGTTATTACGCGAACTTTAATCAGTCACAACTTCATTATCCTTCTTTACAGCTGAAGCTGAGCTAATATGTAACACGAACAGTTCACTCGTTCTTCACTTCCTTTTTTACGCTCAGCAGATTCAACGAAGAGGAACAAAGTCGGTCGATTTGCACTCAAAAGACGGAATTCTGAAGCAGGGGCGTCACATCGCAGCCAATAATGGTCAGTTGTAGAACTGTTTTTTAAACATGATTTACGCATGGCTTGCTCATTGTAGTCGAAGAGCGTACAAGTGAAGTTTCGGCTAAGCGGTATACACGCTTAATTAATGAAATAACGGGACAACGTTTTTTCAGCGTGAGTTTAAAGAGAGCAGCATAAAACTCTGCTGTCCAAGATTGTGCGCCACATACGGCTAGTTTTTTTCTACCTCAGTTTCACATGATTTAACGCAATTTTCACATTTCTTGCACGTTTCAGAAAGTGTTGAAGATACTTCTTGGGGTGGCGGGGCTGGCTGTGGTGGTTACCTTAATAGCTGTTCCAACTGCCTTATTTCTTAATGGTAGGTGTGATACTTGTCTGACATACCTGTATTTAACGTACCGGGAATGCTCATTTTGTTACATACAACTGGGCAACCACTGCAACGAACGCCACATTAACGCACGCCACAGTCGCTCATAACTTATTTTAGTGTTTTATTACATGAACTTACATTAGACATTGTTGCACAGTTTATAGTGCGCGCCGTCTGATTGGCTTGATGACGCTCCTGTGCTTATTATTTTGAAATGAGGCGTGGTTATTAAGTCATGTTTCCATAGCAATGGTCTAATCTATTTTTAAGGTTGATTTATCCGTACATCCGTGCACCCTGGACCTTGACCAGGGTCAATCCTTCGATCACAATGAAATCACCTATGTTATATAAACTCTTAACCATGTTAAATTACTTCATAAGAGGCCAATAACAGGTATCATTTAATGGAAACCTATTGTATGGAGAGCATTTGAGAAACTAATACATTTGATAAATAAAATATAGATTTCTACATGTAAGTGAGATGTTACAAAAAAGTTTAGCACGCATCTTACTGGCTACTTACTGAGTAATGTCAGTTAAATATTCTAAATTTTGAGTTAATTAATTAAATAATTGAGTTAAATAATTAAACGTAAATTAAATTGATTTTCATATTTTAATGACAGTACACGTTGACATAAAATAAACCTTGAAATTCAGTCACTTACATTCCCTACAGCGAGTTGATGATTTTTATTTTTAATTTTTTGAAAGACCTGCCCTTACCAGCTGTGATCGGGCACTAGGGAAAAACGATTCTGATTGCAGACATAAGGTGTGCTGGGAAAAGCTGCCGAGAAACACTCAGAGAAGCATCTGTACACCAGCTGCTAAACACATTATCGCTTGTTTGCATCATTAAAATCATTAAATACGCATTCAAAGCAAGCATCTCCGCCCTGACTCCTAACTGTAATGTTGGTCCTGTTCAAAGTCTTTTTGGCTCTCCTACATTGGACCATAGACCTTAACGGGGCTACAGCAATACAGGGAGGCAAAGAGGCAAATACCTTGTCCAAACCTTATACGCTGCGGCAGTTACGCTCAGAATTTCTCGTGAATCGACTAGAAACGATCAGCCAGTCATAAGACAGCATAAGGACACAGACGTCCTACAGTGGATGGCTGGATGTGACGGTTTTAATTTTAGTTAATTTCATGTTTCATGGGAACGACCGTTTAAATATATTCTATAGTACGTATTTAATTCAACAGTTGCATTTATTTATTTAATATATATTTCATATTTTTCCTGTTTTATATATTAAATGATTTTTAACCCCGATAAAGACAAACACACAAACAAACAAAAAACAAACGTCCATAAAAGGATCTTAATCTCCTCCCTACACACAAACACATCAACAGAAAACATGAAAGCATAAAGTATCTTTACAACTGTACCATAGCTAACAGACGTGTGTGTGTGTGTGTGTGTGTGTGTGTGTGTGTGTGTGTGTGTGTGTGTGTCTGTGTGTGTGTGATTCTAGAGAAGGTAGATTCCAAGAGAACATTTACCCTTCATGACTACTTCAACAGCACTATCAGGGCCAGATCCCACAACCTGTGGTGGCTCTCTGGTGAGACAACTCCATTCTTCCTAACACCCCCTCCACTCATTAATTAATACTGCAGTATGACACACCTGCTTTTACCTTTGACCTACACCCCAATTCTAATAATATATAATGCATTGTTAGGCAGTTTGAGAGTATAGCAGGTAACAAAATGTGCTGAGAACTGAGGGTTGCCCAGGTAGCACATGTATTGCCAGAGTGATAAATATTTAAGTGACTCTGGATAAGAGCTTTTGCCAAATGCTGTAAATGTAATGCTGTAAATGTAACGGCAGTACCTACATATATGAATGGATTCACTGGCAGCATCTTGTACTCTAAGAGGGTTAAAGTCTGAGTTGGAGCACTTTGTTTATTTTTAATTCTCTGCAGGCCTGATGGTTTTATGTTTTCTCATGGTAGGCTAGTTAGAAAAGTATCAGAAGCTCTCAAGCAGTGTGATTTTTGTTTTTCTTGTATGAATTGAACTCCATAAGCATTTGTTTTTCTGATATCCTTACAGTTTAGATTACTAGCATGCAGTTTAGCCTAACTTAACGTGTTTTTACAATGACCAACCATTTTTATCGTGTTTTTACAATGACGAACAGTTTTTTACAATGACTAAGCAGTTTCCCAGTGGTCTCTGGGTTGAGCCCTCTGTAAGCATGGAGTCAGTATTATGGAGCTTCATCCGAGTGTTGCCGTGGTCTGTTGCACAGATGACGAGTATCTGCATAAGACACAGGATGGATCGGTTCTACTCTTCAATGCGTCTTCAGAGAAGGGCCAGGAGTTTCTGAGTCCTCAGACATTTGTAAGATATCACAAATTAAACATTGCATGAGTGTGTGTATGTGTGTGACTTACCAACCCCAGTCCCCCAACCACCATTATTTATAAACCAAACACATTGAGAAGAAAAGGATTGGTGTTAGTGAGGTTAAAGGTCATGCTAATTTGGTGCGTAGCCATGTCAGTATAATTTGCTTGTGATTGAAAATACCCCACAAAGACAGGAATACAGGACAGCATGTATGTTACTTTGTACTCACCTTGTCATCCTTTGATCACAGGAACAAGTTGAAGCCTTTGATTACATGGTGTCAGCAGATCGTAGGTTTGTTTGCTTCCTGAGTAACTATTCAAAGGTAAGACGCTGTCGAGTGTTATAGTGACTTACCTTTAGCCAGCGCACTCGTACTTACACAAGTTCTGTTCTCTGTCGGCCATTCAGATTTGGAGACATTCCTTCACTGCTTCCTACTCGGTGTACAACCGTGAGAATGGGTGAGCACACTCTGTTGGTCCTCAAGTTCATATCCAATTAATGATCAGCATTGTTCATAGTCACAAAGTACTGCCGTGTAATGTGAACCAGAGCTTCTAATTTAGCTTGTGTTTGTCAAAAAGAAGAATATGTAGATAAACAGGGACAACAACATAGTGATGTATTGGTGTGAAGTGCTGTTACTATGGAATACTATTATGGGATGTTCTAACATAACGAACGTCCCTTTACTTTTGTCTCAGGGTTTTTATCACTACAGATATTCCACAGGAAGTCCAGTACTTGGCCTGGTCTTCCATTGGTCACAAACTGGTGAGCATCACCATTCAAATAATCATATCACAGTTAGCCATGCTCAGTTTGCCGTACTAGTATGGTACTTGCTAATGTTAATATATACCTCATCCAAGAAAGTGTACAAGTACACAGTCACACACAAACACCATACAACAGCTGGTGTTACATCCTGGGCCCTTGGCTATCTGCAAGTTTAAAATGTTCTCACATGAGTGAAATTCATAGTGTTTATATGCATGACAATATCAAGATTAAATACAGGTGTGTGACTTTTACATTCAACTGTGATTATAAGAGGTGTTCAGCATGACCTGAGAATCCAACCGGTTTATCCACATATAGTGTGACCTGAATTACTGACAAATGAAGCTTCTCACAAAGCCGTCTAGTTCACTTCTGTCCTGTGTAAAACGGTCGAAATGACGTTGAAGAGATCTTAGAGAACTAGCGCGTCTCTCAGAGTGTCAAACTGAGCCGCTTTGAACCAAAGTCCATTCAAAAGCAAAACTGAGTTTCGCTTCCTGTCAGACTGGAACTATTATGTTCACGTACACTCATGCTTCATGAGGTTGTAGATATGTAAATTCGGGATTTACAGAACAAGTCAAAAAGCCCTGCAAAAACCAAGAGGAAATGTTAATAACCAGTTTAATTGTTATAGATTTTTTTAAACAAATTATCCAGAGCAATTGATTCTTTAAAGCAGTGAGTGCCATGAATAACTGCTCTACTGTTAGGTATTCATATCATATACTTTATCGCCTTTATCACCGGTGTGACGTTCACGTACGTTGCATAGGGTTCTGATACAAGTATTTGCTTTGGCAAAACACACATGGAAGTGTTTGCCCTGGCATGATTGTCCTTCCTGTGCGGCAGGCATTTGTGTGGATGTATAATGTCTACGTGAAGGCCAGTCCTACCTCGCCAGCACAGCAGGTCACCATGGATGGGGAAATGAATGAGATCCTGAATGGAATTCCCGACTGGGTGTATGAGGGTGAGCACTGGCTGATTCCAGACTTACTACTTCAGTTTTACTGTGTGTGTGTGTGTGTGTGTGTGTGTGTGTGTGTGTGTCTGCAGTATCATTGCTGTTTACCCTTTATCAGCATATAGCTACAACTCCTGATCCAGCTGTGAGGAAACCATGTCTGTCCTCTGTACACCTTCTACAGTTCCTGAGACAGGCTCAATGTGAATACCAGGGAAAAATCTCCATCTTCTTTAGGAGAACAGATGCAATGAGAACCTTCATAGGGAATAGAAAAAAAAACAGTCTGGTGCTTCCACATTACTGACTGAAAAGCAGAACATAGACACATAGGCTATAAGTCATGTATAGCAACTTAGTTACAGAGCGAGCTACAGCTAACAGTAAACTTATTCGTAAGTGTATAGCATGTAGCTTTCAAGTCACCAATATTCTGGTAATTGATAAAAATGTGACCTAGGTATAGGGTGTACTTGTGACCCTTGACCTAACTTTGGGGTGCAGTTGGATTTTTTGTAACTCATTGTTTGTCCTGCAGAGGAAATGTTTTCCACCAATCATGCTCTCTGGTGGTCTCCAACGGGAAAGTATTTGGCCTTTGCAAAGTTTAATGACACCAATGTTCACACCATCGAGTACCCGTGGTATGGGAATGGGCAGTACCCCGATACCATCGTTATTCCATACCCCAAGGTAAGAGCAGTCACCTGAGCTAGCATGACACTACTGAGGTGGCTAAACTGGATTCAACCCAGTTAAAGTAATTCGGTTCAATTCAATCCCATTTTACATGATTCTGTTGAGGTTCAGCTCAGCTAGTTCCACTGGTGGCAATTCACCCATACATTTGACATTTGCTATATTTTATTGTGAAAATAATATACTGATTATTTTTCAGATAATCAGTTTAACTTGGTAGTCCGTTTTTTGAAATAATCAATACAATCGATTTCCTGACCTAACCCATATCAGATACAGAACTTGATGCTGGGGCCATTCCCTTTGTTCGGCAGCAGTCACGTCTTCAGACAGTAGTCATGCTATGTAGCAATATTTTAGAAAAGATACAGAAATATATTAAGTATATTAAACCTGCAGCTTACAGCTGTTTTTTGCTGTTTGTTTTTCGTAGTCAGGAACGCCAAACCCAACAGTGCGCCTCCTTGTGGTTGACACTGAAAATGTGTCCAACGTTACGGAGGTCATGGTTCCTAGCTCTCTCCGGGCTGGGTAATGTCATCAGGACACACTTCAAATTTTTACAAACCATGATTCTGACTAAGCCTTATATTTACTAAACACAGACTAAGCCCAGTGCCCTTAATAGCACAGTTCCACACTGACCGTGTAACTTAACCCACAAACAGGCCTATTCTGAGCTTTTTCCTCGTTATTGTCTGTAGAGATCACTACCTGAGCACGGTAACCTGGGTGTCGGACGAAAGAATTGCAGTTCAGTGGCAAAATCGGACTCAAAGCTATGTGATTCTACAGATCTATGAACTCGAGGGCACCGCCTGGAAGGAAACCACAGTATGTCCATTCGATCTGCATTTTTTGGGGGCTTTTGCTTGGCATTAGCTTGATACTGTTGAGAGATATGCAGGTTTCCAGACTAAAAGAATAAATTGGCATAATAAATACTATTTTAATACTAAATTTTCATTCTTTGTTAGTACCATTTATGTATTGTTTACTATTTGTAATCCTTAGAGCTGCTGCTCCACTTATCTCTGTTTGCATATTTTTTATGATTTTTCAGAGACTGATCATGAACAGCCAAACGGGCTGGGTTGGCCGGGTATGTAAAAACACCTCTTTCTCTCACTATAACGCTGAGGAGAAACCCTATGCTGATCTCCCTCTCTGTTCCTCTCTCTATCTTTCTATATATCTATTTCTATCTATATATCTCTCTTACTCTCTCTACATTCCACCCAACCACCCACCCACCCATGAAGGAACCCTATACTGATCTGTTAAGCTTTCATGTTTCACACTTTCTTCTCTGTCTTTGTGCAGTTCTCCCCACCTGAGCCTGTGTTCAGGCCTGATGGCTCCAGCTGTTACCTCATCATGAGCGACACAAAGGGCTTTAAACACCTTCATCACATCAGTGGAGTAAGTCGCTTTCAGTGAGCTACACACTTAAAGCACTCGTTATTCTATCACCCTTCCCGCAAAGTGTGCTAGGTGCCATTTAGAGCAAAACTAAAGTCAGGCTTTGCTTGATTCAAGAAAAATTCTGAAAGAAAATGAACAGTTACCAATATAGCCTTAAAAAGATCAGAGAGGCTCTAAGGCTTTTGTCTGTAATAGCCGTCACTGTTAGCCACACGTTTAGATGTTTAGATGTCATCAGACCAGTCACCAGACGAACAGCTGATTCTGAGCTAGATGGAGAGAGAAAGTTATTAATCCCAGAGAGAAATTCAAGAAAGCCTCCAACTACTGATCCAATAAATAAACGATTGTATTGACGACCTCTCTGGTTTTCCCTTTATTCGCCTTTAAGAAGCCTTTAGTGACAGTATATCCACTTTGTTCCCAAGGTATACTCAGTGCACAGTCAATCCAGTGGGTGTTAAATACTGCTCCTCTATTGCAGCTCACTGCCACCCCCATAACATCAGGAAAGTGGGAGGTCACCAACATCCTGAAGGTCACCAAAGATGCCTTGTAAGTTAACGTAACACCCACTCAAATGACTGGAATTTTATAATGTTCAGTATCAATCTATGATTTCTCTGTCTATATGTTTTCTTTTGATCTCTGATTGACAGATATTATGAGAGCAATGAGTTCAATGGCCAGCCAGGGCAGAGGAATGTTTACAAGTGAGTCAGAGCCTGTTTCCATGCCAACAAACTTGTTAACTGACTTTTTTCAGTTGCAAAGCAGAGATTATTTCATCTTCATCACAGTCTGTTCTGCTTATGAGGTCCAAGTAAAAAGATTCATATGTCTAACCCAGAGAACTGAATTTACTTCCTAAACTTAACCCAAGTTTCAAGTTCAAGTTTATTTATTTTTATAGCGATTTTAACAACAGACGTTGTCTCAAAGCAGCTTTACAAATGTCCGAGTCCAACCTTTTTCTACAGGCATTACACAATAGCATCCTCAGCTTTGAAAAAAAAAATTAAATGAAACTGAAGTGAAGCATTTAATGACATTGTATTAAGTGCACTATTACAGGTGTGTTTTCTTTCTCTCTTCCTGCAGAATCTCTTTTGAAGGCAGTATCCATTCACAGCAAGTCTGCCTCACATGTACCCTGAAGGAGGACAGGTGTAAATATAACTCCGCCTACTTCAGCCTTGAGGGCACCTACTACAGGATGGACTGTTCAGGTACTTCCTGCATACATATCCATCCACCATACAGGCTTTTTTATCATGGACCTGCAACCAAATGGAAATGTTCAGAACCATAACATCTTACATCGTGTCTATAGCATAAAGTCTTAAGCAAATTTGACCTATAAAACAATGGAATATGAAATGCTTTCTTTATATTTTAATATTGCAATTCCAATTCCAAGAGTTTGGGCAAACTGGATGAACATATGTGAATGGCCCATGTGTGTGTGTGTGTAGTCATTTCTGTACATATATGTATTTGTTAAATATATTCATAACTAATGTTCTCAGTGGTCCCTCACTTCCTGTTTTTTGTTTACTGCTTGGTTTGTTTGTGAAGGCCCAGGACTTCCTTTGTACACTCTGAGAGACAGCCGAGGTGCTGGTGCAGGTATGATGAATCACTAAACAGCCAGAAAGTCAAACAGCCTAACAGAGGACACAGTACTATAACATGGATAAACACTGCTAGCCAACAAACAGAAACCAAGTTTATTTAAATTTAACTCTATGCTCTGACACGTTTTTAAAAGTAAAACCCAAAACAAAACAAAGACACATCTGTCACTAAAACCTTTCATTTTAACATAGACCAGATCTTGCGAAGACCGTTTCAACTGCTGTATTGTAACGTTTGACAAACTGTAGGCAAACATAATTGCAAAGATGAACGACTCTGGATCAGGGAAATACAGGTGATCTGTTATCACACAGACAGAAGGAGACACTTTACCAAACAGAAACAAAGTGAGCATACAAAAATATATAATACATGCAAGGTTTAAACTAAAACAACTAGATAAGACATACAGCCATGTGAAAATATTAGGACACCCCATGAAAACCTTTGTCTTTTTTAACCTATTTAAACAAGTGGATATTTGATCTTCATTTTAACAATACTGAAGGATGAAGGTAATACAACTAAACAAATAAAGCTTGTCATGTTTTAAAAGAATTTGAAAAACATAATTATTAGATATACATTATATAGATATATTTTCTTGTGAGGACAAAGTTAGGACACCCCCCCCCAACACACACACATTTATTATTACATAAAACACCTAAAATTAGATTCAGGTGCACCATATCAGCTACAAATCATTAGACCATTGTTGGAGAAGATTTTGGAGCAGACTGTCCTATTTAAATCTCCGACATTAGTTTGGTTTGCTCTTGATTGTTGAAGTGAGTGGTATCACCATGCCGAGATCCAAAGAGTCTCTGAAGTCTTCAGTAACAAGGTTATAATTGCATGAGTCTGTGAAGGAATTTAAAAAGACAAAACAATTAGAAATCAGTCATTCCATCAGTCTGAAAAAAAAGTGGAGAACATTTAAAACAACAGCCAACATGTCCAGGTCAAGTTCAGTCCAAGAGCAGACTGCAGGAAAACATCTATATAGGAAACATCTAATCAAGGTTATTTCAACCAAAAGGGGCAGCAATTAGGGCATAGGGTGCCTAATTTTTTCTTCAATATGAATTGGCATTTTTTTTTATGTTGCAATTACCTTTATCTATAGATACTGTTTGAAAGTGTAACGATTGAGCCCAGGAGGGCTGCAAAAAGCCGACAGGACTCAAGTGTGTAATAGACGTAAACCGCTTTATTTTCGGGTTCGTGTTCACAAACGTAGACATTGACATCAACAAAGACCGACAACACATTTGTGACACATACATGCTTTTAAACACTCACCCTGACGAGACACAGGTGCAACGTATCCCAAACACAACAGGCGCAAGCACACGCCACACCCACAACACGGACGTACACATGCGCTTCATTCACACAACACGACAACCCGAACACACCTCCACACAGACACGAGACAGGGGAGGCGGCCAGGGCGGCCACCGTGACGGAAAGAAGATTAAATATGGGCATATTCTCAGAATGAAATATTTTAATGGGGTGATTAAAATGTTTAATGGGGTGTTCTAATGTTTTTCACATGTCTGCAGCTAAAGATACAGAGCTACTGAACAAGACTAGGGGCTTGGAGAAATAAGAAACCAAGACAAGGAACAAACAGGTGTTACAGAGGATACCTATGACCTGACCTAAACAGACTAAGATGTATACAGAACCTACGGGTATACAGGACAAAATGGAGGAAAACACTGGCCAGGCTAAACCAGAAATACAGATATATGGGTACTCGCAGGCTTACAAATTGACGTTAGGCAGATAAATACTTACTGACACGATGAGCCAGAATAGAGGCATAGAACCGAGTACTAGAATACAAAGCAAAACCAAAGGGAGACTGAACAGAACTACTGAGAACCTAAACTAATAAAACAGAAAATTGGGACAGGCAAAAGACAAACAAACCGAGAAAGAGAGAGAGCACAAAGCCAAGATGCTAAGTGCAAACTAGGAAACGGAGAAATGAGCACTGCTAACAAGAGAAAAGATTTCATGAGCTTGACAAAAGGGACAAACAGGAGCCACAAATAAGTGAACAGGAAGACTTGGACTGAAGAGACATAGAAGAATAACCAGGAACAAAGACAGGGAGTTTATGTACATGATATCATGAACTGAAATAAGTAGCAGGTGAAACAGACTGAAAATGAAAACCTGAATAAGAACGAGGAATATATGGAAAAAATAGAACGGAGATGTTTTCATGATGGGCATATTGCATCCATAAATTCAGAACCAAAAATTCAGTTTCTGAAAAAGTACAAATGTGACTTTTTGTTTCTTCAGAGGTCCGCGTTCTTGAGGACAACAGTAAGCTGGACTTCATCCTTCAGGGTATTGCCATGCCCACGGTCTCGCATGGCAAACTGAAGATCGGCGAGTTCGGTGAGACAAGCTGAGAGGGTCGGAGGGCTCCTTAAGATATGCCGTTGACACGTCTGGTTTTGTTGCCACCCATCCTGAGATGTTGTCTTTCTCAGAGCTGTGGTACCAGATGACTGTTCCTCCAAACTTTGACAAATCAAGAAAGTACCCACTCCTCATTGATGTGTAAGGGGTTTCTACATTCCTATATTTACATTTAAGGTATTTTGCAGACACTCTTATCCAGATGGACTTACAAAAGTCCTTTGTTGGCTCACAGAATGCATCCTAGCCAGTAAGTAAGATAGAGTTCAGTAGACATTTGAACTAGATCACTGTTAAAATACAAGAATCACTGCTGACTGGGGTCAGGTTTGATACACGAGTTGAGAATTATAAGTGGTTGTCCAAAGTTATGCCCAGGCTACAGGCAGCTTCAGATGGTAATATCAGTAGGTTCTCAAAAGAAATGGTAAGGTCATGGTCATGATTGGGAGTCCCTGGGATGTATAGAAACTCAGTTTTACTGGGATTAAGCTTCAAGTGGTGGGCTCTCATGCATGAAACAATGTCTGTCAAGCATGCAGAAATGTGTCCTGAAACGTGATCAGAATTTGAAAGAATTTGTTGGGTGTCATTAGCATAGCAGTGATAGTAGAAGCCATGAGAAGATATTATATTACCAAGGGAGCATACAAAGAAAACAGGACAGGAACCTGGAGGACGCCAGTGGAGAATCTATGTGGATTAGATGTGTGGATCCTTTCCATGACACTTGATAGAACCAGTCCTCAGGTAGGACTGGAACCATTTCCATGCAGAGCCAGACACACCAAGGCTAGAGAGAACAGAGAGGAGGATGTTGTGGTTTCCTGTGTCAAAAGCTGCGGAAAGGTCCAGGAGAATTAGGACCAGATGATAGTTTGGCAGTGTGAAGCTTCTCTGTCACTGCTATGAGGGTAGTTTTGGTTTAATGTGCCCTTTTTTTAACCAGACTGATTGGCGTCATGGAGCAGGTTCTGGTTGAGGAAAATAGGTAATTGATCATAGATTTATCTCTCAAGATTTTTGGAAAGGAAAAGAAGAAGTGATACCAGTCTGTAGTTGTTTATGTTGGAGATGTCAAGTATGGTCTTCTTTAGAATTGGTACCACCCTGGCTGTCTTGAATGTTGAAGGTACATGTTCAGAAGACAGGGAATTGTTGATGATTGCATGGAAGCAGATCTCTTGAAATTTTCTGTAATACAGTGGCAGGGTCAAGAGGACATATAGTTGGATTGCAGGAAGTCAGGAGTTGAAGGATTTTGTCTGATGAGAGAGAAGAAAAGAAAGCCAGAGAGTTGGAGGTGGCTGTCTGAGCACTGTTGAAAAGAGTGGGGACAGAGGAAAAGGTCTGACAGATTGCCACAGAAGGTTAATTTCAGAGTATAATCATTTAAAGAGAATTAACCTCAGTTTGGTGTATTATGACATGAGTTTTGTTTTTAATTTACGGTCACCAATTGCAGCGCTAAACTCCAAATAATGCTAGTCAGATCCACTCAGTGGTGTATTAAAAACACAAGACCCAAGCTAACACAATAGCTGCAGAATCTAATGGCACTGTTACATTCCAACTGGGCTGAATGCATCGATCCGTCTTCAACAGGTACGCCGGACCGTGCAGCCAGAAGTCAGACTTCCGCTTCCGGATCAGCTGGTCAACGTACCTGGCCAGCACGGAGAATATCATCGTGGCCAGCTTTGATGGCAGAGGGAGTGGTTTCCAGGGAGATGGCATAATGCACTCCATCTACCGACACCTGGGCACCTATGAGGTGGAGGACCAGATCACAGCGGCCAGGTAAAACCTGCTACCATGCCACACATACAGTGAGAGAGCCTCTCACCTCCAAAGCTGAGAGCAAATGTCAGGTGGACCCATGTTTCAGTTTTCTAACAGTATTTTCAGCACATCTGATTTGACTAGATGTGATGTGCCCAGGCTTGCACAAGGCCATGTAGATGTTAGTCCATATAGTGCTGGGCTTTTGCACATCAGTTCACTTTAGTGTGTTTTTCTGAATCCCAGTGCTGACGTATGAAATGGTTCCATTGTTTAAATTGACTGACTGTATTACATCACCCGTCATAAAGTGGCCGGTCCTCGGCGTGGTTACAGCTTGTTGCAGAGAAACGTCAATCTGGATAGGAGCAGTAAAGATGTGAAGTCGATTAAATTCCAGTCAGTTAAATTCAAGTTCATTATTATTATTATACATCTGCACAAGTGTACAGTACAGTGAAGAGTTCATTTGCTAGGTTATTATAGTGGTACTAAATATTTAGTGCATCAGTGCAGGTCTACGCAAACTATAAACTGAAGTTAAATAATTTAGTGCAATAACATGCAATGACAAAGATCACAAACATCACACAGTTTTGAGATTTCTAAATATTCTGCACAATCTCTCTGTTTGTCTCTGTTTGCAGACATTTCATTGATTTGGGCTATGTCGATAAAAACAAAATTGCAATTTGGGGTTGGGTAAGTACATTCATTCATTCATTCATTATATTTAATCCAGTACACACATAAAACAAGTTCATTTACAGTGATGGCGTGACTGTAATGGTGTGGTTGTTGTGGTGTGACTGTAATTGTATGACTGTATTTTAGTCCTATGGTGGTTATGTCACTTCAATGGTTCTGGGAGCAGGCAGTGGAGTTTTCAAATGTGGCATGGCTGTCGCCCCAGTGTCCAAGTGGGAATATTATGGTATGGACAAGTTTAAATGAACCTACATTTCCAACCAGACAGAGGCTTTGCATAAAATTCATACATGTCAAACTACTGTTTTTTTTTTTAATTTGATTTGAGTATTACTATTTTGCTTGATTTATGGATGAAAATTCTATAGTTACTTCTATTCATGTCATGCACATAAATATTTTGTTTCTAGATTTGCTTGCCTATTTATGTTTTTGTTTTTACATGGAAGTTTATATATTCTATTCGACAGATTCTGTTTACACTGAGCGTTACATGCTGACGCCTGCAGAAAATCAGGCTTCATATGACGTAAGTTGACCAAGACTGTGTTGCGTCTGTGTTACCGTGTTACCGCGTCTAAGAGTGACTCATGTTCTGGTTTGCCGGAAGAGATTTTCCGAAAAATCATGCTATTGAGAAAATGGGTCAGCACAGAGATATCTTCTCTGAATAATGGGTGTACTTTTTTTTTTGAAAACCATGTCCGGTGTTTGAGGAAGTGTTGTAATCTCCACAGAATTCCACAGTGACGAGCCGAGCAAAAAATTTCAAATCTGTTCAGTACCTGCTGGTGCACGGCACCGCAGATGGTGAGGCTTCTGTTCCAAACGCTCACACACACACACACACACACACACACACACACACACACGCACATCCCTACATGCGCACACATACATGCACTCAAATATATATGTGCATGCATGATTTTAGGCCTACAAGCAACTGTGTGTGTGTGTGTGTGTGTGTGTGTGTGTGAGTTTGCCTGCATACATTTAGTTCTTCCATTCTCTGTCACTTTTTAATCTCATTCTCTTTGTGTACATACACTTGAATACACACATGTGTAGACACACTTGAATATACACAGGCATCCACATAGATACATATACATGTGCTGATACTCCGCCTCCCTTTTCCCACACATACCATTCTTGCACTGTTATCATCACGCTGTGTATATATATGTAATACCCACATATCTCTATATATAATACACACATATCTGTTCATGGCTTAAGTGTTTGGCTGTAGCCTGAAGCACACTGAAATCTGTCCGGTTTACATGGCCCATAGGAAGTGCAGCACCTGACACATCAATTCGTAAAGGTATTTCATTCCTGTCTGCTTTTACAGATAACGTCCACTTCCAGCAGGCTGCCCAGATCTCCAAAGCTCTTGTTGATGAGCAAGTTGACTTCGATTCTATGGTAACCAAAGGGAGTTGGGGGGAGGAACACGGAGCTCGTAACCGCGAGCGACGGCGTTGTCTCCAGCATTGGGTGGACACTTTCATGGCAGTCATTCCCTGTACCTGTATAACTTTACAGGAGAATTTTACAAAAATGGCTACATTAGGCATCAACTACTGTAGTAAAGTTTTCTTATATGCAATACACACACTGTCTTCCTTTCTCTTTCCCAATCTTAGTGGTACACCGATAAAGACCATGGTCTCGATGGATCTGCCAATCAGCATGTTTATACCCATTTGAGTCATTTCCTGAAGAACTGCTTTGCATGAGACGTTCCTCACAGCGGTGCATTTTCATTGGCCGAGATTACACCGGTTACCTCTGGAAGAACCATGTTTACAAAATGCATTTGCTGGAGTGTCAGAGGGGATATTTCACAGTTATATGATCCTTATCAAATCTATTACAAATCCAACTTCATCACATGAAATTTCAGCCAAATCTGATATACTGTGTTGTTATTAATTTTACTTCAGCTAAGGAAATTTAAGAGAAAAGTAATATATTTTTGCTGTTACCATGTGTAGCAAGAATTTATTGTATCATTATAAAGCCAAAGTATTATCAATTTAAAACCACAGTGGTAATTGTGTGCAACACCACTAGGAATCAGCCTTATTGCAGTATTTTTGAATTCCATGCACCTTTGTTGATTCAGCTCCACTTTCCATCTTTCCATGGAAGGATGACACCTGGATGTGTTTCTATGGTGACATTGAAGGAGAGATCATCTCTACTGTCCCCTCATAATTCAGCCTATCTCATGTCTCGCCTCAGTTAATGATGGAGCAGATTCACACTGTGGATGACGGTCATCAACGACAAACACACACACAGGATGGTTTTGCTATCGGAAACGTCACGAGCAATGAGTCAACCGGACATGCTTTCTTCACTTTTTGTTTTTACTGGGAATAACACTGTAAAACATCTGCTATAGCATCTCTACGGCTTTTGTTAAGCATGAGGGGGGGTCACAATCACTTCTGCTAAACACTTGCTGCTAGGGTCCCACCGCAGCTTCCTTGAGAATGGCTCTCATCATCCTCCTGTGGCTGCCTTCAGGGTTAGGATTAAGCAAATAGGAGCTATTGAAGTCACCCACAGGTCTACCTCAGACTGAGGAAACCCAGCTACCACATTGCCCAGGTATCAGACTTATGTAAACCTTTAATTACCAGTCTCCATGTGTTCAAAATTAAGAATATCATGTGGCACTAAGAAAAGTGTAACGTTATTTTTGACTAAAAGCAGTTCAGAGGAGCGTTTTGATGTTCATGAGGCTAAAGACCTCATGTAGATGTGGGTGGTATGCATATTCCTTGTATCCCATTGGGTAACAGAACTTCCAGGGCCTGAGGGGAACAGCTGTAGTAGCACACCCTTCTCGACCTTACAGCCACCTGATTGATTGGTGCTTTCATTAGCAGTATTTTTCCTTACAATGATGTCACACTCAGTAGTAGTGTCCATGGGAACCAGCAGGGACAGCTGGGAATTCAAGGTGAAATGGAAGGGATGAACTAGATTTTACTACCGTTATATTAATAATGCAGTAAAAAGACCCAAACACTCCAGTTTTCCGGTTAAATAAAAAAAAAAAAGAAATTTATATATATTTGAAACTCATTTCCCTTAGATAAGTAGTGAATAAACAAAGGGCTGGTAAGTTCACACTCCAAATGTTGTTTTGTATATGATGCATTTATGACAGAGACCAACTAGACATTTGTACAATCGTGATATTTTCAGATATCAACCTTACAGTGAATAATGGATGTTTTTATATGAAAAATATTTATGGTAAGTTCCTGAACCATTTAATTGGAGAGCAACAAATTATTATGATCACAATCAAATTTGCAATAAAAACATGAAATGTAACAGCTGCGTGTTCTGATGAATACTTAGATTACTCGGATAGAAAAGACCAGAGGGAATGAAACAGATTTATGCTGCTGTGTAAATTAAATCATTGAATAAAAAAATAAATAAATAAATAATAGTGAAGTAGTGATTTGGATTTCTTGGCTTCGTTACTGGATTTCAGGCTAAAATGATTGTATATATGCTGTTAAATGCAGCTTATATGAAAAAAAAAGGTTTTAATGTATTAATTTTGATTGACTTCTTGATAAACACAGTCTGGGAGAACATCAGGATTAGTGCAGATAATATTAAGACTTGTACAAAAAAAAAAAAAAAACCTTTCTAAATCTTATGGTAAGGATCGTGTGTGTTGCTCATTGTGAAAGTTATGACACATTGCTTTATTATTATGATGTTTTTGGACATACATCAGAGGTAGTATGAAGCCAACATCCTTTATCAGGCCATCAGGAGGTCTTCAGCCTACATCCATCCCAAAATTGGAGAATGTGCTCTTAATACAGGCAGGATTAACGCAGTTGGAAGATACTCAGACCTTCTTGTCTTCCTTGGTCTGCAACATTCCAAGAAAGGAAATAAAGAAATTCTTTCTGTGTTCTCAGGATGATGAGGTGTGGCCTGCGCTAAGTGCTAATTGGCTCTTGGTCAGAGTATACACACTCGCTTCGTTCAGTTTTCCTCTTGATTTATTTGACGGGATGGAAAGCTGCTTCCCAACACCTCTAAAATACACCTCTTATCTCTTTGCTCACCCCAGTGCATCCTCCTTTAAACAAACGGAGGCTTTAGTTTCAACCGGCCTGACCCGGCTATGAACAGACTAAATGGACCAAGAGTAATGAATAACTCTGACACGTGCGCAGCCGCACGTATAAGTGTGTGTGAGAGTGTGTGAGGAGGGTGAATGAAAGGGGGCTTACCATCAGGGTGGATCCTCACGCCGCTATAAAGGAGGGAGGCACAAGGAGAAAAAGGCCAGACAGGGAACAGAAGGAACGCTCTCACACACACGGCCACTCGTCCACGCACCGGTGAGTAATGACAAAAAGAGCAATGACACACACACTCACACATGCGGTCATTGAGCACCAAAGAATGAAGACTCCAAATTTCAAACTGAATATCACAAAACTGAAAAGATTTCAGGCAGCCTGAAAATTCCGTGAATGCTACCACCAATGACAGAATATTTCCTTTCACTCAGGAATCAATAATGTGCCACTTTTCTTTTGTGGTTGTGTGTGTGCATGACAGGGTATTAAAATGAAAAGCACACACTTCGCTGGCCTCTTGCTCCTGTTCTTCATTGGCAGCAGCCTAGAACACCCGCTACAAGACTACAGCACAAGGTAAGAAACTTCTAGAACAAACATTTGGAATAGACAAATTGCGAAAAAAAAGAACCTTTTTTAATTCTGAGAGCAATTGTGGCAGAGAATTTTACCATCCAGTGGAGTTGATGAAAAACTTTTGTGCAAATTCACAGGACATGCTTTGTGGACTTAAATCCTGAACAAGAAATGAGAATTTCTGCCTCAACTAAGGGCACAAGATTTTAAAGTTTTCTTTAGACACAGGTTATTTCAGAAATACAGTATCTAAGGTGTAGGTAAAACTGAGCAAGATTTAAGCCACCTGTAAAGGATTTTTGCTGCGTCCGAGGCTCTTTGTGGGCCACCTCAATCCAGGCTGATGTGTCTGCAGCTCAGAGACGGCATCGCAGCTCCTGGAGGAGCACAAAGACTCGCCTGTGGTGAGGAGGCACTCCGAGGGCACCTTCTCCAACGACTACAGCAAGTACCTGGAGACAAGAAGGGCCCAGGACTTCGTGCACTGGCTGATGAACTCGGAAAGGAACAGGTGAGTGCAGGTCCCCATTCACAGGGGCACACATAAACTTCCAGTCTACTTCAGACAGTTACATTTTGTTTCTGCCAATCAATTAGAATGTTCATTACTGGCCTGCCTGACATTCACTGATACATGCCAATAATATTGAATATGGGTGTGATGATGCCTGTTGTACATGTCTGTTCAGGCTAGATGCAACTGTCAGTTCATAAGTCAAGAGGATTTCAATTTTTGATATTTTATGCATTTAAAAAAATTATTGGTTATATTGAGCTCTGGTTATTTACTGTACAGATTGGATACAAATTATATTTTGAAACAAAAGATTTATTATCTAACTTTCTTAGCTTTAATAGCTTTCACTTAGCGACTTTATTTGAGTGTGGTTGATCACATTATATATTACAATGAACCTGTTTGCTATAGCTATGAATATACACATAGCAATTCATACTAAATATGAGAACATAAAGAAATTCAGTACACAAAATGTGTTAAACTTCTTAAAACCTGTTCTCTTTTTAACCTTTGAGGTTCATGATTTGAAAGTGTGAGATGAAAAGTTCTCACCTTTGTGTGCATTTGTGTACCATTCCTACTTTACATTTTAGCTTTTATTATGCTGTTAGAAATCAGTACTTTACCTCTGAAACTGACATGGTGAACTTTAACATTACAATTCTTGCCTTCAAGAATTAATGCACTCCCAGTTACACAATCTTTAAAATATATATACAAATCATGTTTGTAAATATTTATTACACTCATGAAAATTTCATATAATTTTCGTCTAAATGTTTGTCTAAAAGGTTCACATTTTGACATACTGCCGTGAAAACCGGAGCAATATTTTATATTCTAAGTTTGATACAGTCTTATCTTCCCTCAGATGTGAATTTATTTTTCACTTTTGTACTTTTTCTTGCAACACTGACACTTAGCTTTATGCTAGTCTACATGGTTAAACCTGGCCTGTAGCCTGACTTGACCTGCTCTGGGTGACGGTTGTCATGGGTAATAATGTCACACAGGATGTGATGTCATACGCTGCCACCCCCCCCTCTCTTGTCACCTCTGCAGCAGCCCAATGAAGCGCCACGCAGACGGTACCTACACCAGCGACGTGAGCTCCTACCTGCAGGACCAGGCCGTGAAAGACTTCATCACCTGGCTGAAGAGCTTGCCTGCAAAACAAGAGTAGGCATAACGGAATATGACATCACCCACAGTGCCTTAAGGAGGGAGGAGAGAGACAACATGGAGGGCAGATAACATTCAGAGACAGGCAGAGATGGATGGGGGAGGGGATATACTGAGAGATATTTATAACTGGATAAACCTTTGTGCTTCATGCGTTCTTATTTCTTGCTTTTTTGATCCTGTGCTCACCCTGCTGACGTCAGCTGTACTAATAAACCGTGCTGAATTAACGATCTTCTTCCGGTTCTGCTGCAGATCTCTTTGTTGGTGCAAACCTTTGGCTTTTGGGGCTTTTCCTTGCAACACACTTCACAACTCCTTACTGTTTCTAATGCAAAAAAAAACCTACTAATCTGCTTTCTGGGTGATATGGCTTTGGGTACCTTCTATGGTGCACACACACACACACACACTGAATAATCTGGCACAGTACGCTTGAGCTTTGGCATGAAAAAAAAAACATGTACAGATTTTGAGACACGACTAACTGCTAGATCAGAGGTCTCTTTAAAACTGGGAATCAAATCCAGTTTCCAGTTATGGGTGTGTTTAAACTTGTAGTTAACTAAACTATTGAATCACTTTTTCATCACACCTGACTCTAAGGTAAACATGGGGTGGAAGTGTGAGTTGCAGTATCTGAACCTCAAGGGTTTTGATTTGATCTCTGTGTTCAACACCATAACACAGACTCCAAAATCTGATTCTGGAATTTTTAACTACTGGTAGTTAATTTATGTCATGGACCTTACCTTAAAGATCATATAGACATTGCAGTATCCAAATCATACAATCAATCAGTTAGATGCATTAAATGTTCAATTAGCACCAGTATGGAAGACCTCACTTCTATGATGTCTATAGGTGTCTGGAGTTGAAGCCTTCCGCTCTTATACATAAATTAGCTACTAGTAATTACAAAATCTTAAACATGACCGGTAGATCAGGACTCTTAAACATGACCGGTAGATCAAGACTCTTAAACATGACCGGAAGATCAGGACTCTTAAACATGACCGGTAGATCAAGACTCTTAAACATGACCGGAAGATCAGGACTCTTAAACATGACCGGTAGATCA
>JAOXYF010000020.1:2755736-2772359 GCA_028565775.1 Sternarchorhynchus goeldii | reverse complement strand
GTAGATCAAGACTCTTAAACATGACCGGTAGATCAGGACTCTTAAACATGACCGGTAGATCAAGACTCTTAAACATGACCGGTAGATCAGGACTCTTAAACATGACCGGTAGATCAAGACTCTTAAACATGGCACGAGTGATCATATACAAATGGGGATGGAGTGACTACTTGGCTGCTATTGACATCGTGTTTTTATTCTATCAGTTTATTTTCATTTCATTTTACTTTCTGTCCACTTTTATTTTACTTTAGTCTTTTCTTATTTTGAAGCACTTTATGAAGTTTTGAAAGAGTTATTAAAAAATATGTTTTGAATTATTATTATAGTAACGACAATCATAAAACCATCAATAACAACAACAATAATAATAATTATTATTATTATTGTTACGTAACTTATTATTAGTGTAAACAATTATTATTACTATTATTATATTGCAATAATAATGACAATGCTAATAATTATTGTTATTTAATTAATACATTTGAATAATAATAATTTTTATTGTGATGATAATAATAATAATAATAATAATAATAAGAAGAAGAAGAAGAAGAAGAAGAAATTTCATTATTATTATTATTATTATTATTATTATTACCCCTCTAAACAACATACATTATGGAGAGGTGTGAAGGAGCAGTACTACAGGTTGCCAAATCTCACAGTGCTCATGTAGTGTTCTGCACATGCTCAGTGATTCCAGGAAGAGGCGGGCAGATCTAATGCGCAAGAGACACGTGGATGGGAGCTTCACCAGTGGCGTCAACAAGATGCTCGACAGCCTGGCTGCCAAGGAGTACCTAAAATGGTTGATGAGCTCCGAGGCGTCAGGGACGAGGTAATGTCAAACCCATCCCCCCTTACAAAACTATACACCAATGGTATTGAAATCTGGGCCTTGAATCCAAATCTGCTCCTGGATTTTGTAACCCCTTGTAGCTGATTAAATGATTCATGTGATTGATTGGCCACCTCACTCCTAGATAAAGGGAGGGTAGAAAATCTGGAACTGGACCATGAAGAGCAGGATTTGACAGCATACAGCATATATACAAAGTGCATGGCTCGTGTGATGTCTACTTTGTCCCTTGCTTTCAAATGGTGTTTGTTTTAAATCTCATCAGATAAAGATGTGTGTTTAGCTGCAGTAACCTGTCCTTAAACCCTGTTCAACAAACGTTTCTTTGCTTAAACACCCCAGATCGTGATCAGTCATGGAACAGACTCACTGGGTTCCTCCGTCTAGGCCTATCCATAGCTGACATCTTTTCTCTCTCCCTTAGTGGCCAACAAGACTGAAACCAGGGAGTGCTTCCACAAGGTGGTTTCCACAAACAATGTTTTTGGATATTGTTCTCCGCCCAGAAGACCTGCCATCTTCAAATTACTGAAAGCCATAGTCCTTAAAATAAGAGCTGATGCAATGTGGGAAATTAAAAGCCATATTTTTTCATTGTTTGTAACTTGAGCACTGTGATATAAAGTGACTATTTATTTTCCAGAGATTTGTGGTACAACATATAAAATTGTGATTTAAAAATATTTTTCTATAGATTTGAGCTATTTTCTGTATTTATGATATTGATAAGGAATGTTGGAAACTCAGGAAAACGTACCTAACGTGCCTATGTTACTCTCAGGTTAGTAGTTATACCGCTATGGTGTCCAACGCCAATGAGTACGGTGCCATGCTCTGCAAAATAAACTTGACCAATAAATCCAATTGTGTTCTTTAGCTTGCGTCAGAATATGCATTTCACATCGCAGTGACGTACTGCATAAGCCACGCGCTCAGCGTTACTGTGAAATTAATCCTGAGTTAATCCAAAATTGAAAAGACATGCATCAGCACTACTATTTCAGGAAAATACTGAAACAGAAACGGCTGTTTCGGCGGAAACTAAATTAATTGTAATTGCAATGCATTTAACTAAGTGACACTGAACACAGGCACGCTTTTACTAACTGCTGCAGCATTGCTCCGCTAGTTTGACTGACTGTTGCGTAGTTAGTGCACACAGCTCCATCTACTGGATCATACAGGTCTACAGTGTGATTAGATGAGAAGTGTTCTAACCGTGCTGATGTTCGTGATAACGGATTTTTCACACTATGGTGCATTACTAAGTAGTGGTTAACTTTCTGAACCCATCCCTTAGCTGTTTTGTGTGTATACAAAATGGGAAATGAATACAGTGGATGACTTCAAGGTATCATTGGCTCGTTTGGTCAGACACAGAAGGGAAGTGTGACGGTAGACACATCAAACTCCAAATCTGTGATTACTTTGAAAACATTTAGGTTATTTAACCGCTGTGACGGTAGAACAATTAAACACTAAGACTGCTTGCGAATCAGTTCATACAAACGCAGATCCAACGTGTGCACAACCTTTTTTGTCTAACAGCACAAAAGTGTACAGATTAGATTAACATATGCAAATAACGCAATAACTAATAAACAACTCGCTTCTATCTGTTTAATTACATCTTATTTTCACTTTTTATTTCAAACTAATTTGGTTGTGCTATATAAATCGTACCCCTTTGCAGGCTATTGTTAGTCAAGTAATTGTTTTTGTTGCAGAACAACACCTTGTGGAACATAGATTGTTCTTTTAATTCTTCATTTTGGGAGGATTTGGCAGTATGAAAACATATTTAACACTACGTTTTGGGCTTCTTTGTTTGTATAAAAACAACACAACATTCGAGGTCGTGTGTTGTCGTAATATCACCAGGCTATGATTTAGTCGAAGGCGTAGGTCACCGATATATTAACATAATAACCATCGTCTTTGTTGCTTAAATAAAATGTTACGTTGTAAGACAACATCGTAAAATGCGTTGTTTCAAACACTGTTCAATGTGAAACTTTTATTATAGATCAGTGTCTCTACGTGAAACGACGCAATTACGCCATTTCGTCATTCAGCGTAAGGAGGCGTTGGCTCACTAGCGTCATCTCCGCTTCGCACCGGCCGGCACACAGGACACACACAAGCCTGTTTGCATACATTTCCTCATATTTTGTTTTTCATCAGACTTTTGAAATGATCAAAAACGGACACCATGTTTCTAACGAATCTGAAGGAGAGCTACCTCGTCGAGAATCTAGCGCCTGTGGTCCAGAGAAAAGGAAGCGTGTAGTTCGGGTATGGTGTGATGGATGGTATGTACACTTACGCTCCAAACATCGGTAATCGAGCTAGATTTAGCTAGCAATCTGTTCAAGCTAGCTAACTTAGTTTTCACTTATGTCCTAGGCAGGGTTATATAAGTTATGCAAAAGACAAACGAGGCTGCCTAAAAACGTGTTAGATTTCAAACTTGACATTATACAGCTAGTTAATCAACGACGTAAGTTAGCTAGGTAGCTAATATTGCTAACCTTGACAGCTGACTTGAAAACAACTAACGTTAGCTAAGTTAGCTCGCTGGTTTGTAAAAGACAATGCCAGGGCTCAGTACAGCTAGTATATTATACTAGCTAGCTAAAATGCTAAAAATGTCTAGGTTAGGTAACTAGGGAGGTGACTGCTTCCTTTAATTTCGCATGCTTGTGTTACTTACTCGCTAGCACCAGCAATGAAGTAACTGAAAGTCAATAAAGGTTGACTGGGCCAACTACAGTGCGCTGGCAGTAAGATCACTGATCACTATTCGCGACAAGAGATGAACATGACTGAAACTTATTCATGCCACAAGACCAGTTATGTACAGTATATATTGGACAATCATAACGTGTAAGAATAGCATTTCATCTTTTGTTTTTATTCCAGCCCGCGCACAGACACACCCATCTATCTGCCCATTGTTCTATATATGTTCTATATATTAAATTCGTGTGGAATTTTCTCATAATTTTTTCGTATTTTTTCCTCCCAGACTCATAAGTCTGTCAGTCACCATACTATAACCAGTCTCTCTGAGTAAGAGCACACACTGTGTGGTATATTATTACCGCTTTGTTAACTACTGGCAAGCAGCCTCCAACTCCAAGTGCAGTTAACGTTGCACTTAAATACTGCAAATCAGAGGCATATCTGTCTACATGAAGTTTGGTGACGTGGCAGAATGCCATATTCCCAGCTGTAGATGCCTCTGCAGTGATTCTGAATCTAACATCATTTTCTTATACCACTGGTATAATGATGGTAAGGGATTAAATTCCTGCTAAAATGTATAAACCTGAGCACAAAATGCAAAACAACCTAAATAAAACCTTTCCATGATTGCGACTTTAAGTCTAGGTAATGGTTAACCCAGAGTGCCTGCAAGGTTATATATCCTGTACATTCCGTTTTGATCCTTTTGAGCTTGCACACTTGTGAATCTATTAATATCTCACATAGTGAACATGTTGTTTACCACTGAGCAAGTGAGACCACAACAGGGCATTATGGGAATTTGAGTTCATTTTTCTTGAGTCTCTGTGTGTAACTTGACTTAATACATTAATTTACTGTTTAAGAAACTTACAGGCTCTGCTTCACTGTTGTTTTTTTTTTAACTTTTGCCTGTCATGCAGCTATTAGCCACAAAGCCATGGGACCATAACTAACAAATCCAGTAGAATCTCGACCTCGGTTTAATCAGTTAAAGAGTGTGTTCAAGCTAGTATGCACAAAGCTCATTCACTTCTGGAAGCCTTGTCTCACAGGAATGCTGTTCTCATTCTCTCTTTCTCTGTCTCTCTCTGTCTCTCTCTCTCTCTCTCTCTTTCACAGCTACGACATGGTCCACTATGGCCACTCGAACCAGCTGCGGCAGGCGAAGGCAATGGGAGACTACCTCGTGGTGGGCGTCCACACGGACGGTGAGGAAGTATCTCGCAGGCATCCCCTTGCTTCCATTCACTCTCATGTTCTAGCAGACGCTGTGGTCCAGACTCTCAGTAGTTCCCCACTCATGTCTCTTCCCTTCTGCTCCAGGAGAGATCGCGAAGCACAAGGGTCCGCCGGTGTTCACGCAGGAGGAACGCTACAAGATGGTGAGGGCCATAAAGTGGGTGGATGAGATAGTAGAGGGAGCTCCGTACGTCACCACGCTGGAGACGCTTGACAAGTACAACTGCGATTTCTGCGTGCATGGAGGTGAGGGGCCGCTGCATTAATCCCGGCGGCCGAAGGCTGTGGCATGGTTGAACAGGTGAACCGGGCCGTTATTGTGTGGCAGGGAGCCGTTAAATGTTGCTGTTAAATCTGTGGTTTGTTAGATGACATCACGTTAACGGTGGACGGAAAGGACACGTATGAAGAGGTGAAGCGCATGGGCCGGTACAGGTGAGCTCGTGACGCACACTGCCACACGTAACTGCCACATGCCAAATTAAGTTTCCAGGAACACTGGGAGTTTCCTGAACACACACACACACACACACACACTCCAATCACACTGAGACACAGGCACATACATGCACGCACAAATCAATGCTGATACTGGTGAGAGGAAGACCCTTGTGTTTTTCCCTTCTCCTCCCCAGGGAGTGTAAGCGAACACAGGGGGTGTCCACCACCGACCTCGTGGGCCGTATGTTACTGATGACGAAAGCGCATCACACCAACATGGTGAGCGAGGAGCAGGCCTCTTGGAGAGATGAGGACGCTGCTCATGATGAGGTGTTGGGGGCATTTCAGTTGCAGCCTAGTTAAACTCCGCCCCCACACTAATTTCACACAAACACACACACATGCTTTCATTAAACCCAAATCCATTAGATGCAAGGTAGCCTGACTGTGAGTGATGGAATGAATAAAAGTGTGTTCTTGTCTTCATTATGGGAATTATATAGTGAGTGGATGGGAGGAAAATCAGTGTAGTGAATGCTGACAATCTTAAGAGTAGAGTGAGGAAGAGGCCGGCCTGGAGGGGGTGTTTCTGCAAAACGCTCATCTTTTTTTCTCTTTTCATCTCTCTCTCTTTGTCTCTTGCTCTTTCTTGTTCTTTCAGGATAACTCGGATTACCAGCAACATGCAGATAACTTTGGAAAGGTAACTCGGCAGATAGCAGTATATTTCTTGCCTGTAGTACAAATAATTCAACTGGTTCATATTTACTCAAAGTGGCCACTAGAGGTCACTCAACTTGCATGCTGTTATTCTACCCGCTTGTTCAAAATAGACATTTACTATTTACAAGTGATACACATTGTTTACAGTGAGAGTGCTTTAAATGATTGTGATTTTAAATATTGCGGTGTTTTAGGTCTAAGAGCAGATCTGTGTGTTGGTCTGTCTGTGTCCCCCAGGGTCCTAAAGGCCACAGCCCATGGACGGGTGTGTCCCAGTTCCTACAGACGTCTCAGAAGATCATTCAGTTTGCCTCAGGGAAAGAACCGCAGACTGGCGACACCATCATATACGTGGCCGGGGCTTTCGATCTCTTCCGTATCCTTCTGTATGTAGACGAGAAAAGCGTCCCAAACATCTACACTGGCGAATCAGTAAATCCCCTGAAGGTTTTATCAGTCTCAGATTCTTGATAAACAAGCCATGCACTGACTGTTACTTTATACTGAGTTGGATGTTTAATAAGTGCAGAGGGTTTCTATGGAACTTAAAGGACTGAAGTGTTTTTGTGTGTGTGTCCTGGTGAGTTTCAGCCTTGACTCTGTGTTACTGACAGATATCGGCCACGTGGACTTCCTGGAGACGGTGTTTAGACAGGCTGAGAGGCCTTACATAATCGTTGGACTGCACTTTGACCAGGTGTGTGAAGAACACACCCACACAAACACACTTGCCGAACAGCTCCTGCAACATAATATTGAACTTCAGCCAGGTGTTTGTAGAGTCTAGCCAAGGTTTTGGTGGTGAATTCATTAGCTTTTCTAGGTCATATTCACTTTTTCTTTTTTAGTGCTTTTTTTTTTACAGATATTTTCTTTTTTAAGAAAAACATAATTACTTAATTGCAAATGTGACTGAGCGCAGGCGGCTAATGATGGCGTGCGTTTCGTGTCTGTGGAGACGCTGGGGGTCAGTGCGGCTCCAGAGTTTAGCTTTACCCCCTCGACACGTTGCTGGAAAAAATAAAACTCCAGCTGTTTGTACGCCTGCACACACCCCTCTATACACTCCCACTGTCGCTTCCCAGATGGCCCTGACTGGCACGCGCTAGAACTTTAAGCTACCATAACTGAGCCAGAAACAGGATTCTAGTTCGCAGGATTCGTCTGAAAGTGAGGCTCTCTCCGCCCACATTTCAACCCTTCCAGCCCGTTTCGCATTCGGATTAAAAAAAACATAACGGCCAGTGAAGAACGGCCAGGCACTGCTCGAAAGTTTGCGGCGAGGGAGAAACTCTCCGGACGCGTACCAGACGCCGTGTTTGGTGACTTGCTAGTCAGGGGTGGGGTATTTGGCAGTGTGGGATATTACTGAAGCTCCAACAGCTGTATGTTGTGGTCTGTGGCGACAGTCATCTGGGTTTGTTGTTTTTGCTTCTTGCCTCTTAAAGCAGCACAGTGGTGCGCGGTATTGTTTGTTTTTGGTTTTTTTTTAACTCGTGTGATGTCTGTCGCAGGAAGTGAACCGCTACAAAGGGAAGAACTACCCCATCATGAACATCCACGAGAGAACACTGAGTGTGCTGGCATGTCGGGTGGGTAGGACAGACATCACTTCTTCTTTTCTTCACACGTATTAAAACAAACATTTCTAAAAAAGTCTGCATCGAAGGTTCTTTAGATGGAGCATTCCTCATGTCATGCATAATTCGATGACTCCTTGCATCAACTTCCTCCATCACACATGTCCCATCATCCCTAGCAATCAGTTTCTTCTCACACATCCCATCATACCGACCAATCAGTTTCCTCTATCACACATAGCCCATCGTATACACCAATCGGCTTACTTATTCACACATACCTCACTGTCTCCTCCAGTCAGCTGGCATCATCGTTCACACCTCATTATCAGTTTTCTGATCACAATTTCCACCAATCAGCTCTGTCCTTCATGCACCCACTGTACCCACCAATTATCTATATCAATAAATAGCTTATTGTGTTCTCACTATCAAGTGCATACCTTTGGACAAAGGACGAGTGTCCAGAGAGGGGGGGGGGTGGAGAGAGGCAGCAAGGGAAGAAAGAGGGATTGTGAAGATGTCTGTGTCTTATGTCTGTGCTCGTTGACATTCCCTATTACTCTTTTGCTTTTATGACTTTCCAGTGTCAGCAGCTTGCAGTGTCTCCCCTCTCCACTGCCCTCCACAAATATTCAGCTTATGCCTGCACAGAATACACTCTGCTGCTGTTCTATAGTTCCAGAACTCTTCTAGAACCCGTTCCTGAGCGATTCCTCTATTCTGGAACTAGAAAATTGTTCTGGCATTGGCAGACAATTCCAGAATTCTGTGATCTGATGTGGAATTCTTTCTCACTTTCTTTTTCCCCTCACTCTTTTTAACACTGTTTCAGTATGTGTCTGAAGTGGTGATCGGAGCTCCGTACGCCGTGGGGAAAGACCTCCTGGACCACTTTAAGGTAAATTCAACATCACAGCAAGTCATAGCTGAACCAGTCTGAACCACTGTCATCTTCAGGGACTAGATGCTTTTACCCAAACTGGTACTGTTTCACACGGCACAGAAATGATTCACAGAAAAGCCTGGGAAATACCGGCCCTTTCCAGAGTATGCAGGTAGACACTCCCTGTGCAGTTCCGTAAGCATCCACTAGGTGGTGATATGTGCAGCAACGACGCGAACGACTCGCGGCACACGTAAGCGTGACTCTTTGTCCGTATGACGCACCGTTCTCTCTCTCTCTCTCTCTCCCTCCAGGTGGACCTTGTGTGTCACGGCAAGACGGAAGTATTCCCAGACAAGGACGACACGGACCCATACGCTGTGAGTGTGGGAAATGACGCAAGCTCCTCCCTCTCACGTCCACACGAAAAGCCTCCTTGAGCTTAACCTTCTGCATGCTTGCCAGCGTTCAAAACTGCTTTTAATACAGTCCACCCCTGTGAGTGAGCGCCGCTGTCGTTTCGGGCCGCTGTATTCACTTTCCCCCCGCTTCCGTGCTGTAAACAGGAGCCGAAGAGGAGAGGAATATTTCGCGTCACTGACAGCGGGAACGGCCTCACGACTGACGTCATTGTGCAGAGGATCATTGAGAACAGGCGAGTGTGCTTTGCACGCGCACATCCGCCTCAGCACCTACATGTTACCGCGCAGGCGTTTCATAGCAGCTTTGTGTTCTCCATTAGTGAACAGGGGTCAATTCAACAAGCTGGGTAATAGTCTCGCAAAGACCCACACGCCGTTCACTCAGTTTAATTAATGGGACTGTAATGCCCTGGTTCCTTCCTTCAGCTGACTGCTCGTCTTTCTCTCAGGCTTCAGTTTGAGGCACGGAACCAGAAAAAGGAGGCAAAGGAGATGGCTGTGATCGAGGCACTGAGGCGCAGAGAAGACGGAGAGAAGAGCCAGCCAGTCGCACACTAACAGACAAACGAAAGGAGACAAACCCAGAGAAAACTATGGGCTTGACCAAAAACTTGTCACTTATCTTCTCGCCCTGCGTCACATATTGTGATCCCTTCAGTGCCTACCAAATTGTCATTTTAAATCAGCCCAATAACGTTTATGTCCCGTAGGGGGGGGGGGGGGAATGGCGATGTTGAGCTGAAAGGTCCCCAAATAATTTTTCAAACCATCACCAGCAAGCTTTCCCTTCTTCATTAACCAGAAATCGCCCGTGTGTTTTAACTCTAGCAGAGCTCTGTTGGATTGTTTTACTGGAACAGGTTAGCGAGGGAGGGGGTCGACATGAAATAGTTCTCGATTTTGCTTCTGTTCGATGATATCAGCTCATCGTTGTGTGATGAGAAAATTAGAAGTTATTTTATGATACCAGTTACATGGGTAGACACGTTGTCTTTGGTCTCTCTGTCGGAGAGGTTTGTAAAATTCGTAATTTTTCCCTTTTCTTCAATCCACTACGGTAATCTCTGGTAATGTCTTTTTAAGCGTTTTTTAACCGGCACTCGGCACACTAGTTGCCGCTTGCTCTCGAGAGAAACAAGTTCGCCTTTGTTAAGATCCCTTCTGGCCGTGGCCGTCTATCAGCTGGTGCAGCCGTTTGGGATATGCCTTGTTCCGTCGTCTTCGTCGGTCCCTTGTAGAAGCGAGAAGCGACAACTACTGTTTATCCAATTTGCTTAAATGCCTTGGACGTGCTTCCCGTGTTTTATGCAGACCACTAACTTAACCCTCTTCACCCCTCCGCCTCATTATCGTTAACGAACTTGTAGAGCACTAAAGTTGCTAATGATGAAGGAAAGCTAGTGGGACTCAGGAATAAGAGTGACGTTTGCCACGCCAGCTATGCGTTTTTGTTTGGTCTCCATCCTCCTTTCTCATCACGTGAACTAAAGACTGTTTAAAGCTTCGACCACTGACCTCATGTGATTCTGAAGTTCCAGAAATATGGAAACTGGTAACTTGTCCATCCACACATACTGACGCCACTTCATTTAAATTAACAGGATAAACGTTGTTAATCTACAAAGATGTACTTGCAAAGTTTAGGAAATTATATAACTTCCTTAAATGTTTCGCTTCTGGAAACTTCCCTTCATAAGTAGCTTCCTTATTAACTGTGACGTATCTAGTGGACTCTCATCTGATCCCAGACACAACTCCCCTAAACAATCATCATCTCTAAAGCTTAGCAGTCTGATCATGTTAATAAAATTAAAGGTAAACTTCTTTTTAGTGTAAAGGTCTACAATTATTAGCTTTAAGAACTGAAGCTACCTCTTTATTTTGTTTCATAAAGGAAACGAATCACTCCAAAGCCAGGTGACTAAAAAATGGTAACTCCAAAACATCTTACTCCAGCTTTCTGGGAGAAGTGCATGTATGTGCAGCAGGTCTTGTTGGTGCTTCATCCTGCTCTGCTCCAGTAGTGCACGTCAGGTTATGATGGTCAGTGTCTAATGTGAAGGAACCAAGCCAGTCTCGGCCAATGAATGTTAACCTTATAAACTTGCCACAAGAGGTTTTGCTGTTCGCTACAACGCTGTTCTCAGATATTTACCAGTGTGGATTTATAATACATTTGAGTCAGTATGGTATCAAGTGTGATTTTTAGTCAGTGAGTTTTTCCACATATACTGGAGGCTAATATTTTTAAGGCACATTTTGTAGATCCTTAGATCTAGAGATAACTGGTCCTTAACTGTACAAAACTGAGGTGAATGTTTTTAAATTATTCTGAAGGAGTGTTTTATGGTGAAATGCTTCCATATGCCTTTTTTTAATATAATAAGTAGTGACCAATTCTTCTCATACTATCTGAAAAAATGTCTTATATTCTAGGGTAGCTCTTTAAGTTGTCCATTTATTTGATATGTGGATGTCCCCTCACAAAAGCTCACTATTGACCCCATCAAACAAAAAAAAACCCCAAAAACATCAATAAAACAGCTACCTTAAAACTCTGGTTGTGACTGATCTGTGATTGAGTGATTTCTGGCAGGCTTTGTGCTATTATTATTCACGTCATTTTCGAAATGCTGGATATTTCCTCAAAGTCTTTTCATTCAACCGGTAATGGTAATACAAAACACGCTGACAAGATCAAAACAGTGAATGAGTATGGCTTTCATTATTAACAAGTCAGTTATTGACAAAGTATTCATTACAGTAATAAGTATACATTACAGTACTAAGCTACACGTGATATTGGCTTGAAGGAATAAAGCGTCTTTATTCAGTGTAGCACATAGATGCCCCCCCCCTCCACCACATCGAACACTTCCTTAATCCGTCGTGTGTGAAGGAGATATGAGGTTTTCCATGTAATTAATAGGCCTGGTAACCAAAGTTAGGCCTGCAAAATTAGCTGGGGCAGATGAAATTGGTAGTGCGACCATGACCTCTGCCTCCGTGAGAATACAGTATATATCTGGATTAATGATATAAATATGTGTGAGTTCATGGTTTACTGGATTTTGTTGACACCCGTCACAAACAGCGTTTACAATCATAATATAAAATATTTCTTACCAACTCACACGGATTAGCACAGAATGAAGATTTATGGACTACATCAAATATACATTTACACAGTTGCAAGTTTTTGTTTATATATAAAATAATTTAACATTCTAAGCGGTTTAATCAAATTAATTAATCTTACTGAATATTTAATATATTGTTTAATTGCACTAATTGTTCGCTAATTGTTAGACGTGTACGTGGACATGATCGCTGGTCTGTCAAAGCTGGCTGAGATGCAAATCTAGCCTACCAATTCACTCCGAACAAAAGACGATTTAACTGGGAACCGCTTCTGAATGCCGCACTAGCGCGTGAATGGGTAACGTTGAATACCTTCGGTCCCGATTTGCACCAGCCGCAGCCATGGTCGCGCATCTCCGAGGCGCGCGAGCTCTCAGGAATCGTCTGCCACTCAGGTGACGGGTTCCAAAGTGTGACGTCACTTCCTTAAGAAACCTGAAACTTCAATAGAGATAAATTCCCTATGAGTCGTTTCGCGTAATCTTAAACAAGTTGAAAATGTGTTTTGCGCGTTCGTTTGGCAGGACATGGGTTCACAGCGTGCTGTGTATTTTTTTTTTTTAGGAAACACTAGTCTGACCGTCGGATACAGCTGAGTAACGTAACCGGGAGCAGAATTCAAAACTTTTTTTTGCCTGCACCGAGGAATCTTTGGTGTTTTGTAAACGGAGGTGAGGGAACCCTTCACTTCAGGTAACGGACTGTAAAGACCATTTAGATATTATCACAACAACAGTATTCAGTTCTCAGTTTTGGTAAACTTGTTTTCCAGACAACTTTTGGTGATCGCTGTTTGAAACACCGACGCGTGTTAAATCTTTTTCACAAACCGAGAAGTTTGGACCAGGGCGAGCGCTATGGTTCTTCAAGACATTCATTGCTTCTTCAGACTGAGGTCGATCAAGCTATAGCTGTGCGAGAAAGCATGAGAGAGATGGGTCTGTGTTTCGGCTCCGAGGTCACGGAAGAGACCAAGAAGGCAAAGATTCACAGCGTGAATATTGACCGAGACCTTTACGAATATGCGAAGCGAGAAATGAATGTGGTGAAGATTCTTATGCTTGGTGAGCAGATTCACTTTTATTTATTTTTTTAATTACAATTCAAAATGTTTATTTATGTGTTACTTTGGTTTAGTGATTGAGTACATGAACGTGTAGGCTACTACTGATGAGAAGGAGGCCAGTGTTTAATGAGGCACATGGACTGACACCTAGCGCTGTCTGTCCGTCCATCCGTCCGTCTAGGAGCTGCTGAAAGTGGAAAGAGCACCCTTGTTAAACAGATGAAGATTATTCATAGTCATGGATTTACCAAGCAAGAGCTGGCGAGCTTTAAGGTAAGATCTGGCCAGGTGAGCGCCTGCGTGTCATCCAACTCGTGCAGTTTTGTTCTCGGGGAGTCCGTGATGGTAGCAAACAGCTAATACACTGACCTCTGCATTTTTATACTTGGTCTGACTGGAAGCGGCCTGTTATTCATTAATATATTTGTTTAAGAGAGCTGGGCATAGGTTGGGAGCAAACGTGTATCTAATGAAGTCAATGTTCCAAAAACGTCCCTCATACCGTGATCTAGAACAAACATTTGGGTTCCCTAATATAATAATTTCAATTTCGTCTTGGTCAATATGCACCCTTTACATGGTGTCCATGGGAATCTGTATGTGCAGCAGAGTATGTGAAAGGAAAGGTGTGTGTGTGTGTGTGTGAGTGTAAGGTTGGCTACTTTTTCTCATACACTTTCTGTCTGACTCCTGAGTTTGTAAGCCCTTTTAATGGTGTAGCTACACTGACACAGCCACATGCAGTCCTCCAGGGTTATTAGAAATGTGGGTGGGGGTGTGGTGTAGAAGGTGGACTTCAGTGCTCATCTCTTGGCAGCTTCACTGCTATATTAATATGTTTCTCCTGACCGAAACGTTCCTCTGGATTCCACATTCCTCACTCTCCAACTGCTGCCTTAGTTCTGATAATCACAACTTTAGGTGAATCCCATATGCACACACTGTTAATTTTTTCTCTTTCTTATGCATTTTCTCTCTCTCTCTCTCTCTCTCTCTCTCTCTCTCTCACACACACACACACAGCAGATCTGTCCTCTTTAGCAAATTCTGCATTTTGTTTTCTGAGCTGCACTTGAACAGTAAGTCACCATTCAAATATACAGTAGACTTTGACGTGCCTGCCTGTGCTCAAGGAGCTGTGTGTTTTTCTTTACTGCACGTGTTATTAACTCAAAGAATCAATAAATTCAGAAATGCTTGTTATAAATAAATGGAAACAAGAAAAGAACAGATTTAGCAAGGAAAATCAATAAAATTTTAACCATTTTTTTGGTCATTGATATGTCAGGGTAGGCTACACCATGTACGCTCTTAAAAGGCTTGATCTTTGTTATTGTTTGTTATTCACACATGCATCACACACTACTCTTTATTCTGCCTTGGGCAGCCAGGGCAGGGCATTGAGCTGCATTGCTTACAAACAGTGAGGCTGTGTAGGATGTGAAATGGAGAGGCTTTGTCATTCACACTTATCAGACAGCCTGCTTTCTGCATTCTTGCCTCTGCACTCCTGCAATGTTGCTTGTTCTTGATGTTTTTTTTAAAAAACTGGAGTCCATCTTATCCCATTTCTCACTTTATCACACAGGAGAAATCTTTTTTTTCCCCCTCACACAGTTCTTTGGTAGGTGTGCACTGAGCAGAATCACCACATGGAAGTGTTGTATGTATCTATGGCAGATGCAGAACATCACTAATGTGTGGATGAGACATCTGTGACATCACTACAGTCCCATATTGGCTAGGCACCATTTTAGGTGACACCTTGTTTCATGTGGGTGGATGGTCACTGGCTTTATGCCAGGAATTTCCACCATTCCACCAGCCAGTGGGGAAAAACATGAGCAGACATCCCCTTGTGTACACACACACACACACACAGTCACTAACACATATCTAGGCCTCTTTTGATGTTAGATCCTAGGTGACCTCACCAACTTCATCCAAGGTCTGTCTGTTGCTGCAATGCTTTCCTGTGTGTGTGTAAGGGGGGAGTGTAATGTATAAATATCAAATATTTGCAGTATAGCCGGTGTATTGAAACACTATGCCCGAAATCTTTTCTCCTCTTTTTTTCTTTCTATCTCTTGAGATTCTTCGCCACCATTTCCAATGTTTTTAGCTCTTTTGACCTGTTCCATTTTACTCAGATTGAGTTGGGTTGACGTTTGCAGACTCGAGAGCAGTATTAGAAAATGCGCCATTTGATAAGCGGCGCTCGCAGTTTAAACCTAGACATTCAAAGTAGGGATTGGATTTGGTCCAACGGTAAGCCTAAAGTGGCTGTCTCGTGTGGTTTGGCTTTTCTTTCCTAGCGTAGTCGCTAGCGTAGGCGCACTAGTTTTCACACTGAACGCGCGTCAATCATTAACATGTGATCGCAGCTCGTTCTGTGGCATTCCTCGTGCCCTTTTAAAGGCTACCGAAAGTGGAAGAGTGAACCTACTTCCTTCCAGGGCTGTGGGAATGGCTCGCCCTCGCTTGTCAGGTCATCGCGGGATCACAGGATGGCTGCGCCCAGCCCTGTTTTTAACTGCACGAGGAGGCGCGTCGCATCACGCTGAAAAAACGGAAAAGACGTTCTAGTGAGAAATGAATCCCTGGTTCGTTGCTAATTCTGCCTGGGAGGCTGCTGATGTGACCTGGTACTCATGAACTAAATTCATCTCTCTTTTTTAAAAATTATTATTTCAAGGAGGTCAAGTTAGGACACCCACACACATGTACAGTAAGAGCCATAATTATGGCTTGCACAACATTGTACACAAGTTCGGTGACCAGAAAGCAGCCTATAATCAAAGAAACCTTGGTTTGCTTTTAAAAGAGTAGCAACTGCTCAGTCATTTACAACTGTGGGATTAGGGAAGGGCGTGGTTGTGCGCGTGTATCTGTCTGTATGAGGAGTGTATGCTTTGTGTACAAGTCAAGTGAGATATAGCGTTTTATGTGCACGCGCGTGTGTGCGATCGTTCGTGCACGCGTGCGCGCCGGGGGGTAGTAATGAAAAACACAGTATGTAAGAGATGGTTTTGGAGGAAGCGTGCCCTAACCTGAGTGTGTTGGAGTGCTTCCTACCTCTTCTCTTCCAGTTCTGTTTGTTTCTGCTGTGACCTGCTGTGTCTGTCTCTCCCATTTAATCAATTTGTGACTGGTTGATAAGTGTTGTCTGACTTAATACCCTTGCTGGTTAGTCATGCTTTCAGAAATTTCTAGAGCCACTTTAAACCTCAGTTCCAGAATTGTAACATTCTAGAATTGTAGGAATTAGTTGTAGTTTAAGCATTTTAAAGTGCTCAGAGGAGCCAGTTGAGAATATTCTAGAAATGCAACTCTGAGGGTGTTGCAGCACTCTGGTTTATTGGCACTGTATCACAGTAGAGATTACAGATCAGCTGACACCATGGAAACCTGAAACGCTTTGGATGGGTAGTGAAGAGGCGTGTGTGTGTGTGTGTGTGTGTGTGTGTGTGTGTGTGTGTGTGTGTGTGTGTGTGTGTGTGTGTGTGTGT
>JAOXYF010000020.1:2712429-2737553 GCA_028565775.1 Sternarchorhynchus goeldii | reverse complement strand
GTGTGTTGTATGCGGGCGCGTGTGTGTGTGTGGGGGGGGGGGGGTGTGGGGGTGTACGCATGCGCGCGCCTGTGCCTGTGCGCCTGTGCCTGCCTTTTGAGCAACCAGTGGTCAGTGTGTTCACTCGTGCATCCAAGAGTGTGTTTTCCTCATATCAATATTTGCCAAAGAGCTTCCAGTGGGTGTACGAACACCGGAGTTAATGATCAGTATGGGGGTGTGTTTTCATGCCTCAAACTACTTTAAAAATACCCTACAGATCATTACTCCCTCCACAACAGCTGCATTTATGGGAATTAAACTTCATGTTAATATGCAGAATCTCTCTCTCAAATGCACCCTGGTTGATTCAGTAAACCCTAATGTGTCTCCTGCAGTTCTTTTTGGTGATAACCTGCACTTTGTGATTAGTCAAAGTCCACCCACTACCCTCTTGCTTACATTTGAATCAGTTTGTATTTTACAAAAGTTTTTTTGTGATATTATTTGTAAATATTTGTTATTTAATAACAGCAATGTGCCTGTACCTTTTGTAAATCATGCCATTGTGAACACAAAGAATGTCATCTGGCATGAGCCCATGTAGCTATGCAACAAACATTTGATTCATACTGACAATCAAAGATTGTTTCCTAATTAAACACACCGTGCTCATCTCACATAAGGGCACTTTTGTGGGGATTTTTTTTTTTCCTTTATCATCTTTATTTCGTTTCTAAACTAAAAAAAAAAATATCACGTGATGTACACAAAATCCATCTGTTAAATCTAATAAAACAAGGAAACATCGTTGAGAGACTCAGCAGTAAACAATCTTTCAACATTTAATACATTTGTAGATGTGTACAGAAGGGACGGGTGGGAGCGGATGAACAAAATTTTCTCTCACAACACACTTGGTTTTGTGGACATGAACGAATTTTGTTTCGTATTGTGAGCAGCTAATTTATTCATACCGTGTACACATTCAGTATCGCCAGTCTGTCGATTTTTTCGCAGGAAATGCACTCCTCATTAGGAATAGGCGTTTAGAGAGACGGAGAGGGGAGCAACGCACGCAGCACTCACACCACCAAGCAGTCTAGCGAGTCGAGCGAGAGAAGCACGTCCGCTTTGCACCGGAACGTGCTCGAGCCGTCTTGCATTAGCTCGCAGCTCTGCAGATTCGGAGAAACATCCTTAACGCAAACAGCCTAAAAAAGTAACAAAAATAGACGTTAATGTACCTTCACACGTAGGTGCAAGTAAACGTTCTGCTTTAAAGAAAAGATTTAGTTTAGGCACAAAATACGAGTTTGGCACTGCAGTTGGAAGAAAATATCTCAAGGGAAAACCTAAGTAGTAATGTATAGAACTATGAGATATATTTAAGCTTTTTTTCTGATAACTTAAACTGCTATCATTAAAAAACTGAACTAGTGTTTATTTACTTCGCTTTTTCTGTAGTGGTTGCGCACAGGAGACGTCGAGGCTCACCACTTCGGAGCTCTGAAAGCGCATTTTACGCACGGAGCGCGAGCCATGTGCTGAGTGCTGGTGGCGCGTTACCCTCCAACACAAAGCGAGGGCAACATGCTTCCGTATGCCTGTGCAACTGTCAAATTCCGTGGTAATACTATATTTAACAAAAACAAGTGTTCTGCTTTCCCATAGCGCAAGTTATACACTTAAAGGAAATGTCTCCTGACAGTTTTCTTTGGCTATGTAATTAAATGTTAAATTAACATATCGAAGGTCATATCGAAATTATATTTACCATATTTTTAAGGACGGGGGTCTGTCGGCTGGAAAGATCAGGCATTGCGTTGTTCCCAGTGATCTCCCCGCTGTCCAGTAATGATTCCGTCTCGGATCGCCGGACGTAAGGAGAACGTCGGATGCCGGACAGCAAGCCCGAGGCTCTACCAACGGAGTAATAACTTGGGCCGGTCGATTGCTTGTACCATGCGTCTGAGGGATGGCACGAGATGAGTAGGATGACGCTCACGAACACCAGAACAGATCTAACGGACCTCTCCATGGCGCACATATCTGTTTCAACTCACCGCTGGCAGTTTGTTCTAAAGCATAAACGGAATGTTTTTGGCAAGACGGTCCCCGGCACCGTGGCTTTTATAGACCTCTAAAGTCGTGCGTGAGTTCGTCATTCCCGAGTAGGTGATTCATATTTCCGGTGAGGAAAATTCCAATCAAAATGTATCCGCGCTTTAGCGAGTCCAGAGCGAACTGATGCGCGTTTTTTGAAAATTCTTCTGATTGATGTGACTTACGTCATATTTTTATTTGAAAGTTAATGACAAAACATGACTAAAAATAAACACACAAACACATATAACTTTGTTTTGGTATTATGTAAAATACGTAATGACCTGTAGATTATAACAAATTAAAGGCTCATGACAAACTTTTACATTGTTTGGACGTGAAGAAAAAATGTAAAATCTGTTAACTTGTTTTTATCTTTGGCTATGCACTCCAGTTAAATATAAATGTTGGACTAAGAAAGTTGCCATAGTAATATATGCTCATCACCCACTTTATTTGGTGGTGGTGTGGCTTGAAAGGTTCGTCCATGATTTGACAAGAAACGTACCTTTTGAAATTTTGGTCTTCACCTCATAATTGCTTCAGATCTGTCAACTGCAAATCTTGGCATTATGCTGGAAGTATGAGTTGTATGGTGATAAACTGGGGCCATAAAGGGGTGGAACAACATGCAGAGAGACTGTGGCAGGGGAAAACATCACAAGCCTTTCCCGTGGTGAGTTGTCCAGTTTGAATGGGCCTGTTCCCACTGCTGTAGCTCCAGATTGCAGTTCTTGGGGACCAGGAGTGGAGCTGATGGAACGCTCTGCTGTTGTAGCCCCTCTGCTTCGACGGATGACGAGGTTTGACTGATGGTTTGGGGTGGGGGTGAAGTAAATAATAAGTGAATAAATAATATAGGCATTCAGTAAATTAGAATACCATATCATCAAAGCATCAATTTATTTCAGTAATTCAGGTGAAAGTTGACAGATTCAGCTTTGATATATTTCAATGATTCATTTCTTTTAATTTTGATGACTATGGCTTACAGTTGATAAAAAAAACAATCTGTATTTCAGAAAATTTGATTACAAAAAATGTAGAAAACTAGACCAATTAAAAATTTATTTTTAATAATTTTTATCATTTTGCATGAATTACTTCATTGGTGTGTCGTGAAGGCCTAAGGCACTGCAGAGGTGTTCTGGAAGAGCAGGCTGCTTTGATCGCAGCTTTCAGTTCATCTGCATTGTTGAATTAAAAATTTATTTTTAATAGAGGTTTTGTTCTACTGAAATGCATGTACAGTATGTGCACTTGATACTTGATCGGGGCTCTTTTTGCATGAATTACTTCATTGGTGTGTCGTGAAGGCCTAAGGCACTGCAGAGGTGTTCTGGAAGAGCAGGCTGCTTTGATCGCAGCTTTCAGCTCATCTGCATTGTTGAGTCTGGTGTCTCATCTTTCTGTTGACAGATTTTATATGGGGTTTAGGTCAGGTGAGGCAGTTAGTCAATCAAGCCTAGTGATACTAGGTACTGGTACTTTTGGCAGTGTGTCAAGTCCTGCTGGAAAATGGAACCAGCGTTTCCATGAGGCTTGTCAGCGCTAAGATTTCCTGGTAGATGGCTGTGCTGACTTTGGATTTGATGTAACACAGAGGTCCAACACCAGTAGATGACATGGCTCCCCAAACCTTCACCAACTGTGGAAACTTCACAACTGGACTTCAAGCAAAATTGGATTCTGTGCATCCCTTCTCTTCCTCCAGATTCTGGGACCTTGATTTCCAAATGAAATGCAAATTTGACTTCATCTGAAAACAGGAGTTTGGACCACTGAACAACAGTCCAGTTGTTCTTTTTTTTTTTTCCAGCCCAGGTAAAAATGCTTTTGATAATCTCTGGGTCATGATGTGGATTAAATGAGGGAATTCTGTCGTTTGCGGTGAATGCTACCAAAGACGAATCACTGCACATGAATAAAGCACATAATTCTTGTTTCTTCAGTCGAAGATCAAGAAATAAGGGTAGAAATAAGCAGCTCACGGAGGGAGAATCCTTCCCCATTCGCTGCAGCCAATTATGGTCACAAAAACTGATCCCATGCCTCCTCATCAGGGAGACTACATGAATACAGGCTCTGATCACATTAGCGTCAAAAGCCACCCAAAACCATATGGTACACACTAGCAATTACCATGTGGCCCTTTTATGAGTATTGAACAATACAATAGTTCACTTGAACAATAGCTCTCGTATATTCAGACAACAAACGGAATCAAACCTATCCTTTTTTTTTGAAGTTACATAGCATAAATTGGCAGGAAATCTGAACGACGTACTACTTTGACAGTATGGTAGTGTGACATTTTGGACGCACAACCAACAATTCAAGCCGGGTCCAACAGAGCGCCCCCTACATGTGGTTGTAGAGCGGCCGGCACTGCGGCTCCGGTTTGTCCTCGAGCACAGCGTCGGGCGCACACACCCACGGGTCCTGGGTCAACCACTGCCACTTCCGCAGCGATTCGCTCAGGCTCTCCAGCACGGGTCGGTGGGCGGGGTCGTCCGCCAGGTTGCGTTCCTCGCCGGGGTCGGCGAGCGTGTCGAACAGCTCCCAGCGCCGGCGGTAGTAGTAGTCGCCCAGTTTCTTGAACCAGCGCGTGGGTCGGCCGTCCACCGTGCGGTTCAGCAGGTCCTGGAAGGTGGGCGACACGTACAGGTCCTGGTCGATGGGGAAGGCCGTGCGGTGGTTCAGGTTGTGGAGCAGCAGGTATCGGCCGCTCCGCACCGACCGCATGGGGTAGTACATGGTGACCTCGTGGAGGCTCTGGCTCCCGAAGGCTGTGTTCCAGGACGGCTCCGAGCTCAGGGCGGGGAGCAGCGAGCGGCCCGTCAGCTCCACCCACGCGCCCCTGCCCAGGCTGTAGGACGGGTATGGCACTGAGAACCAGTCCAAGATAGTGGGGGTGAGGTCTGAAAGCACAGAGGACATACAAATTAGCAATTAAAGTAGCTTTATTGTACTATATGTATGTATGTTGATTCATTGTGTAATCCAACTGCATAAAAGTCTGTCTGCAAGCTCTTAAGAGAAAAATAACTACTGAAATACTGATTCAGCCAGAACTGCTTAAGGGAAAAGGTGGCGAGGGACAGTGAAAAACACTGCTGTGGTTATTAACTCAGAGACTCCACCTGGCAAGAAGAGTTGCATAATTGCTTCAGCTATATTAACTCCACACTGACAAATGTTTGGCACAGCCTCTCCAAAGGAATGTGGCCACCCAAACAGTGCAAATAGCACCACCTTGTGGTCGCATTTGGTTGCAGATTTCTGAGTTAGTGTCACGTGGGTTAGACCAGGGCTGCAATAAACCAATGCAGGATGGTTTATCTGCAGGGAGGGTTGTCTCGAGCTTTGAACAGTTAGATCTATAGCCCAAATAACGCTTACAGTCTTCAGACTCCAGCCATAAACTTTGTATGTTCAAGAAGAGACAGAAAGTGAACAAATGGATCATTACCTCAATCTCAGTATAAGATATCATAAAACTTTACTTCCATTTTCTTTGAATATGATCCCATGACAAAAGTCACATGGAGCAGTCACAAGTGTCGCAGCTCAGTTTGCACTCAGGGCAAAGCGTACAGAGAGTGAGTGTGTGGATGTGGGCAGGTTTGCTAGTTCACTTATACAGGTCTGTCTGGTTTGTGTGTCCTACCCAGCAGTGTGATGTAAAGCCAAGACAGTCTGGTCATGTGGTTGCACATTTCTTTTATGCACATGTCACACTTAGCAGGCTGATATACGACTAGCTTGTGTGTGTGTGTGTGTGTGTGTGTGTGTGTGTGTCTCTCCCACAAGCTGACATAGGTCTGGCTGGTCTGTGTGTGTGTGTTCACGTGCATGTGTGCGTGCATTTCTCACCAACAAGCTGACGTAGGCCTGGCTATCTGTGTGTGTGTGTGTGTGTGTGTGTGTCTCACCCACAAGCTGACCTAGGTCTGGCTGGTCTGTGTGTGTGTGTGTGTGTGCGCATGCGTGCACGTGCATATCTCACCAACAAGCTGATGTAGGCCTGGCTATCTGTGTGTGTGTGTGTGTGTGTGTGTGTGTCGCACCCAGCAGGCTGACGTAGGCCTGGCTGGTCTGTCCCCAGCGTAGCCTGTGCTCGGGTGAGGACACCAGCATGGGCTCGGCCACGCCCGAGCTGTACAGGTTGGTGCGCCCGTTGGGGAACGGAATGCCATTGTCTGAGCTGTAGATTACTAGAGTGTCATTTTCAAAGCCTGCCTCTCGCAGTTCTTGCAGTACCAAACCAATACCTGAAGGGGGAGACAAAAACAGATCCAGTTTTGAGTTTATTCTCATCAAGAGGAGCCTGTGAAGAATAAGAAAACTGGATCCAGTCACAGGATTTATTTCTTGTCCAACGCGTCTTACACTGTATTACTAGTCAGCAGCTCTTGTGTTTGAGAAATGAAGACCACTTCCAGTTCCTGCAGTGATGTTCAAACCATAATCCACCTTGTGCCCTACTCAAAATGTCTTCAGATGATCTTGACTGTAAGGCTGAGATTATATGGTTATAAGATCAGACTGACATACGAGACATATCAGGCTAATATATGTTTTGTCTGAAACTCTGTACAAAGACACATCTCGAACTTGGGACCAGTGACCTGTGATCTCAATACTTTAATCTGGCCAGTCACCTGTACTCTCATCTTTGATGCTTACCCAGTTTGTAAATGCAGCTGCTACATAGATCCCAAGATCTTACATTTACGGCTTTTGGTTGACGCTTTTACTGTTGTGACTGTATACATCTTGAGCAATTGAGGGTCAGGGCAACTGTTGGCAACTGAGCAGAGGTGGGGCTTCAACCAGCAATCTTCTGATTACAAGTCAAGTGCCTTAACCAGTGAGGTATCTCACCTTGGTCCAGCCTGCTAACAGTGGTGTACTGTGCTGCTATGTCTGCCCTGGCCACCAGGGTGTCTGGAACAAAGTACGGCACCTAGGAGAGCATTCACACATCCGACACTGAAACAAATGTCAGGTTACATCTTCACAATGCATCACAGAGACAACCAGGACTGATCTGGGATCAGTTTGTCAGTCACTCTGCAACAAAATACAGAGCCCAGGTCATACGTACACTGGAATCTATTCAATCTTTCCACTGCGGTTAAATCCACCGCAGTGAAAAATGTCACTTCTGTTATTTAATTACTTACAAAAGACAAGACCTGTGTTTCTATGGAAACACATAATTGCACCTCATTTTGGAGAATAACAATTAGTGATAAATATCCTTTGGGGTACATAACGACATGTTTGTACTTACATGGACACAAGGAGCTAATGAACCTAATTGAACCCAAATTACTGTGAACCCAATTTGTTAGTAACAATAAGATATTACATTACAGTGACATATGAGAGACATGGAACAACCCCTCCCCCCTCCCCACACCTCACCTCCACCTGATCAGGTGTGTAGTACTGCGGCTCCCAGTCTGGAATTCTTCCCATTCCACTCTCTCCATTCCCGAATTTCTCACAGAACGCTCCATACTGGGGCTGCGAGTGGCCGCAGCGGTGTGGATCATGGAACGCCACGTACAGGAAGAAGGGCCTCTCCTCTCCTCCAGCCTTCTCCGCTTCCTCCACCTCTGCCCTTTGTTCACGCAGGAACTTCCGGACGAGCAGTTTGATCCGAGTGATGTTACGTCCCACCTGCAGGACGGAGCTGTTCTCTTCTGTGTAGGCGAAGTCGAAAGGGTAAACAGGGCTAGGGCCGACGTGCTTCTTCCCGACGATTCCTGCCATAGGGAGAGAATGGGGCGACATTAAAAACAAGGCTTCTTTTGAAATGTCACTCCAGATCCAGCACAGAGCATGTTTAATCAAGTGGGTAACCACATACTGCTTTAACTGAGCCCAGTCACAAGTTCAGCAGTTTGATGTTATTTATCATTTACATTTACATTTACGGCATTTAGCAGACGCTCTTATCCAGCGCGACTTACAAAATAAGTCGCTCTGGATAAGAGCAGACGCTCTTATCCTGCTCTAACACCCCTAAAAACTTGGTAAAGACCCAGTGAGTTGTCTCTGAGCACAGAAATAAAGAAAAACATGATGGGGTTATGCATCCATGCTAGCTACTCTTTAGAGAACGCTTTGCAATAGGTCAGGGAGTCGAGTTTCTTACCGGTACGGATGTTGGCCTGTTTTAACAGCAGGGGGAGACTGCGCACTCCGTCAAACGAATTATAATGATGCACACCTTGGTGAAGCCCATACATCCCATTTTGGTGCTATATAGACGGGGAAACCAAGCAAATTAATCAGCTATATATCTTTTAATCACTAAACTTTTTTGTTGTTGTTTAACCCAATCACGTGATATGATATCCAGGTGGGTGTGCTACCTGTGGCAATCCCGTGAGGATGGTGGAGCGGCTGGGCGAGCAGCTGCTCACGGACGTAAACGCGTTCTGAAAGATGACACTGCGTTGCGCGAGCGCCTTCAGGTGCGGCGTCTTTACCACCGTGTTGTTGTATACCTCTGTCTCAAAACCAGCATCGTCGGCTGTGCGCAAAGAAAGAACGCGTAGGAAATTCACAGGCAATTTGTTAACAAATTAGTTTTACTTGACAATTTTCTGTTTGTTACAGTACCATAATAAGGTAGAAAGTTAAAAAAATACCGATAATGAGAAGGACATTTCTTCTGGATTCATTTGCATCACATAGGTAAACAAGGACGAACAAGAAAGCCCTAATATGTAAATACATTTTATTTCCTTGATTCTGCCGTACTTGGAGCTTGATACTCTCGAATTACATCTCCCCTCACTCTATTTTCGTCGGTTCTTTTCCTCGTTGTTTTAGGGACAATGTTTCTCTGACAGGGCAATGCAATTTAAGTAAATAGTAATGGAAATTTAGCTAGCTAGCTAGCTACAACATTTTTCTCACAAACATTGCTTCCACCGAACTTCTTCCCCTTATGTGTCACATGACAGCAATCACGTGGTAACGCTCAACCGCCAATGAAATTCTCTCTGCTTTACGAAGGGGATATTTGCTACTTTTGCGCCGTAGTGTGAAGGAAACCGCAAAGGGAAGAAGATGCTGTGATTCTTTGCTGAATAACATATGGTAGTTTTCGGTTTTAGAAATGAAGAGGTACCTCCGTGAAACCGTTTCAAAAAAACAGGTCAGTCACACTGGAATAATATAAGCTTTATAACTCACACTTGGTGGTGTATTTGTGGTAGCTGGATTACGCGTCATGCGTTAGCCCCAGTATGTTTACATGCAAGATGCATTGCGCATCGCTAGCTATCTTGTTTTTATAAGTATGACTTGGGATATTCTGTTTATTTTAAATTACGTAGTTAGAAGTACATACTATAGAATATAATTTAACTGTTATCAGTACACAAGGCTGTCATTTTCACTAGCGCATGTGGACAATTATTACGATAATTATTGTTCCACGTCGTCTTACAATATATTCACTGCTTTTGTGCAACACCAATTTTAGATGCACTCAAAGGATCCAGAAAGGCACGAGAACATTCTTTGAAACAGCCTAGCTCACTTCCTATCCAAAAACTTGACTGTTCAAAAGTGCTAGAGGGAACTGGAGAGCTCTTGAGACTTCACCTGCTTTGTGAAGCACAAAGAGGATTTGCTCAGCTCTGTCCCTCCCCCCCCCCCCCCACCACCACGTGCGTCATTGACCACACCCTGAACAACGGCATATCCTGAATATTACACTGAATCATCATTTCACGTGATCCTCCCTCCACCAGCCATAAACATCACCGCCGGCAACTGACAACCTGAAGCAAAGGTCCAGCTGCACTGGAGAGCTTCCCTTGTTGCACTCGAACCGATGGAAACTTGGCCGTAACCAGCCAGACCGCAGGATGCTGGAACCCCTGGGCGGCACCCCCGCGGTCGGCAGCCGACGTCTGAGGGCAAGGCTGGCGTCTGTGTGCTCCCGCGCCACCCTCCACGCCTGCTTTCCCATCCTCACCTGGCTGCCCAGGTATAGCCTGGCCTGGCTCAAAATGGACCTGCTTGCTGGCCTGACCGTGGGCCTAACCGTGGTCCCCCAGGCCCTGGCCTACGCCGAGGTGGCTGGCTTACCTGTGCAGGTAACCTCGCCGAAAAGCTCCTACAGCAGTGTCCACATTTTTTCATAGATCTTTCATACCCAACAGTGTCTTTAGCCAGATAACATTACACCTTTCTTTGTTAATTAGTATTTGAATCTAAAACTCCTTCTCATACCTCTTTCTGTTACACCAGCCTTGAAAATCTGTAGTCATCATGTTTCAATCACATGCTGCCTGGTTTCATCAGGGCCCAGTTCCTAACACGAGGACGCATTTCAACATTTGCTGCGGATTGGACGCTGTATACTTTAAACACATTTAACCATGTTTTATGAAAAGCAAGTAGTGCGGAGCAGGTTTTACTGAGCGCACGGTTTTTCTGTTACACTCGCTCTGCTTTCACTGTGTTTACTGTACGTTTGCGCTCTTGTAATGGGTCGTGGTTGTCAGAGGTGGCATTACCCAGGCACTGCCAGGAGCTCGCGGGCGTAGGGCACCTTGGGAATAGAATGAAAAACACACACAGAGCTCAGGGAGCTTCATCACCAGGCAGTGTTATAATAATACAGCTATTGAGGGCAAAAACAGAAGGGGTTTTACCCAATTTTCTCAGTCTGGAACTTAGGAACCCTTCAGCATTTAATTTCTAAACATGTTTGTACCATAGCAGATAGTGATAGTCATGTTTAAGGACGTTTGAACTTTAACCTCTCAAGACAAATAACAGCTTGCTGTCGTCTTTTCAGAAAGACCAGGCCGAGTCGGCTAATTTGGCTAAATGTTTGCGTTGTAGAGTTTAAGTTTGGTTTGAGTATTGCGAGCTGCTTCTAGGTGCTTTCAGAAATGTGTGCTGTAAGATGAGGCGTCTGTTGGCATGACGCTAGTGAGCTAATGCTAGCGCGGTTCCACTTGGTTGTGCTTATTGAAGCACCTTGTGGGCCTAGCTCATAACGCTGTCATGTTTAACGTTAATCTGTTAGCATAGAAATATCTTTGGTGCTCCACGTCAATGAACTGGAGCGTGTCTTTGTTTGATGGAGTGTTCCTTTAGCATCTGTCAGAACAGCACGGGTGGAAAGCACTCATAAAACAAATCAGCAGTACAACAGGACACATTCATGAATTCACAAGATCACACTAAAAGAAAATTAAATAAATGGTATGAATATTGTTTTATGCAGTTTGTCATCCCCCAAATTTTTAAATAGATGTTTTTGAATATTTCTGTTGTAATTTGTCTCTCTTTCTCTCTCTCTCTGCCCCCCCCCCGCAGTATGGCCTGTACTCATCTTTCATGGGTGGCTTTCTCTACTGCGTCTTTGGCACATCGAAGGACATCACTCTCGGTCCGACATCTATCATGTCTCTGCTCTGTTCCTTCTACATTGGTGGGGACCCAGTGTACGCCGTGGTGCTCGCTCTGATGTGTGGCCTCACCCAGATGGCCATGGCCCTGCTGAGGCTGGGTAGGGTCGAGCAGGGTGGGGCTGGGTTGCATCATCCAGGCCAGCTCACTTAGCTGAGACTTGCAGCCATACTGGCCCTGTGCAGCTGAGCCAAACTTTGCCATTTAGCATTTCAAGAGCCGTGCGAGATGCTGCAGAAGAAGTGACCGGGTGTCTTTGCGATCAGACCACCAGCTCTCACCATTCACCCCTTTGAGAAGCTCTCACACTAACAGAAAGTGCCAAACTCTGGGACTACGCTGAGCTGCTCCAGGCCCAGTTTCTAAAACTAGCTGTTTATTTCGCAGGGTTCCTGCTGGACTTCATCTCCTTCCCTGTGGTGAAGGGCTTCACCTGTGCGGCAGCGGTCACCATCGGCTTTGGGCAGATCAAGGTGAGAGCCCTCGGGGCCGTCGACCAGCTCGTCGGAGAAGTGACTTTTTTTCGCTGAGTTTCAGTTTGCAGTATGGTTGTGTATAAATAGCTTTTAAAAATTAAGATTTATTGCTTGTTTGTGGTGGGTGTGTGTAGAATGTTCTAGGTCTGAAGAACATCCCCCAGCAGTTCTTTATGCAGGTTTACTACACGTTTCACAGGCTGCCTGAGGCTAGGTGAGTTGGACTTCCTTTTAGTCTCGGCGGTGTGGGAACCTGGTTTGATTGCTGTCCTGTCTCAGTAACTCTCTCCAAATCCCCTCCAGGGTTGGAGATGTGATTCTGGGGCTGTTCTCTCTCTTCTTCCTGGTGATGGTGACTGTGATGAAGAACACCCTGAGTTCCATTGAAGAGACCCCATCACAGCTTGTCCGGGCAGCCAGGGGCCTGGTGTGGAGCCTTGCCACAGGTGAGCCCCCACCCAAAATGCTCCACCTGTACAAGTTGCACCTGTGCATCTCAAACTGTGACACTGTAGAACTTCTGTGGAACATGGAAACATATACTGAATGTATACATACCTAAACAAAAAGTTTGTACTAATTCCTGTATGTCCTCCATGTGTCCCTAGTCCGGAATGCCCTGGTTGTCATAGCAGCGTCATGTGTTGCCTACTCAGCTGAGGTCATGGGCTACCATCCTTTCACCATCACGGGGCAGACAGCTCAGGGCCTGCCCCCGTTCTCACCTCCAGCCCTCTCGGAGACGACGGCCAATGGCACGCTTATATCCTTCAGTGACATCATACTGGTCCGTTCACAGAGGGTTATAGTTTTACTAGATAGCCTCAAAACGCCACAGTGAAAAATCAACAAACCTAGACTATGAAGAGAATCCAGTGATTCACCATTGAGACTCCCAGTTTAGCCAAAGACTACATTTAATCCATTCCTGGTCTTTGGAGTAATAATCTAATTATGTAGATATAGATCTTTTCGCTGTAGTTTAGTTTAATTAGGACAGTTTTTTTAAAATCATTTTTTAGTCATATTATTACACAAGACCAATTGGGTTGTACCCTTGTTTGATCATGTGATTCCACTGACCAATCCTGTGTCTTCTCAGGACTTGGGAGGCGGTCTAGCTGTTATACCACTGATGGGAGTTCTGGAAAGCATTGCTATCGCTAAAGCATTCGGTACGGTTACTATCATAACTTCACACCCTGCTAATTCATGTTGGACTGAACTTTAAAATACATTTTGATGAAATGTTGAAAATATCTTTAAACATATAGGCAGTCAAAACAATTATCGCATTGATGCCAACCAGGAGTTCTTCGTAATTGGTGCGTACCTTATGCTGGAGAGCATTTCTGTGCCCTTTCTCTTGGCTGGAAATGGATGTGCACACACTTTTGTCTCTCTAAGTAGTGTGGGTGTGGTGTTTTCATTGACTGATGCACTGGGTGTTTCCACAGGACTCACCAATGTCCTGGGTTCCTTTGTGTCTGCCTACCCCGTCACCGGCAGCTTCGGGAGGTGTGTGTCATATGGAGCTTTGCAGGGTTACATCAAAGATTCAGTGGAAGTTAGCGGTTGTAATTTTAGTGCTGTTACTGCTCTCACTTTGCGTTGATTTATAAAGCTCTTGGTAAACTGCTCAGATTTTGCAGCATAAGCAGAAGATGTTTTGGTTCCTTGTAGAACTGCTGTAAACTCTCAGACTGGAGTGTGTACACCTGCTGGGGGCATACTTACAAGTAACACACGCACACACACACTAAGAGCAAATATCTGTTATACACACATTAATGGATGTTCTTGCTTGCTTGTGTATTAAGTAAATATAGTTCCAGTCCAGTCACGATTTACTTCCAACTCCTTCCCCTCCCCTCCCCTCCCTCCACCCTCCCTCAGGCGTGGTGGTGCTGCTCTCTCTGGCCTTCCTCATGCCACTCTTTGCCTACATCCCCAAAGCATCTCTGGCTGCCATCATCATCTGTGCCGTTGCTCCCATGATCGACTTCAGGGCTCTGCACCAGATCTGGAGGGTGAAGAGTGAGTCCGTAAAATCCACAGTCCGCCACTCCCTAACCTCCAGCTCACATTTTCATATGATCTCTTAAGGCATAGATAGTGCATGTCCAGCGCTGTGGGTGTGGCTGTGAGCCACATGCAGAACTGGCTGATAATGGCAGAGAAGTGAGAGGGAGGTGTCTGGGAGGCTTCAGATGCAAATAGAAGAACAATCACCAGAGTGTCTGAAGTAGATCAGCCAGAGAAGCAGAAAATCTGATCTAGGGAGGAGAGCCTAGGGATGATCTCAAAATATCCACTGCAGACTCGAGTTTAAATGTTGAAATTTTTTGTGAATCAAATGTTTTTTCAGGTTTTATTCAACTGTTGCCTTTCTTTTTTGTTGTTCTTGTTTTTCTTTGTGTGCTTTTCTGTGTACCTCCCTTAGAGCTGGACCTGCTGCCCTTCGTGGTTACCTTCCTCGTTAGTTTTTGGGAGGTGCAGTATGGAATCGTGGGAGGTGTAGTTGTTTCAGGCTTCATGTTGCTTTATCTGGTGGCTAGGCCTGAAGTGAAGGTAAGCTAAGCATGAAACCTAAATTATAAACACTACTAAACTGTTCAAATTTCTAAGTAAAATCTGAAACAGAACATTTTTACAGAACATTGTGTGTTCTGTAAAAAGTAAAAAATAAAAATTAACATTGTTTTATATTCTACAGGAAGTGTAAAGATTTTGATTTAGATGTCTGGCATATATATACAAATGCATCTACACAAATACAAGCGTGTAGCCTTGGGTGGCAATTAAGAGAGGCTGGTTTTGCCGTGCTGAGTGTTGGGTTTGTGACCTGGGCCTGCAGATGGTGGACCATGGAGTCCTGGTGCTGGAGATGAGCAGTGGTCTGCATTTCCCTGCCATAGAGCACTTCAGCACCTTCTTACGCACACATGCGCTGCACGGTGAGACACACCAACACACACACTCTACTGGGTGAGAATGAAAAGGAAGGAAATGCTGCGTTTTATTTAGTTCCAGTTCTCGTTGGTCATCTAGGCTGAAATTTTACAGGCAGAGAGAGAAAGGGAGGGAGGCATGTTGATCAGATTTCCATTAATGTGCCTGTTTACACTGCAATAACATTTTTGGTGATCAGATTACACCTTTTACAGACTGCATCAAAAGCCAGGTGTAAACACATGTAAGACGCATTGTGATGGGATCAGTTGAACCACATTCAGATGTGGTCAGAAACAGATCTTGACCATGTTTAATACCAATGTAATACAAAAGCCTCTTTTTATCCACATATGATTATGCAAGTGGAAATTCTTGACTGTAGAAATGACAGCTGGTTCTGTGCCGGTTGTAACCTGTGAGGAACTGTGTTTAGGGTACATTTCAGGAAGGAAAATGGAAACCGTGTGGGCTTGTTTTTTTTTGTTTTTGTTTTTTTTTTTACAAGGGGAAATAAGATCGGATCTCATCTGATTATAATGGGGACACATTATAGTGAAGTGTCCATAAGTAAAGGTAAAGTCTCTCTCTCTCTCTCCCTCCAGTGTCTCCACCACGCTATGTTGTGCTGGATTGTCACCACGTCAGCAGTATTGACTACACTGTCGTGAATGGACTGAGAGACGTGCTAAAGCAATTTAAGATGCACGAGGTGTCTCTGGTGTTCTCAGGACTGAAGGTTGGTGTTTATATGTGAATAGGTTGTGCAACCTAACTTCTCATCTATATTCTCAACTTTTACTAGGATGTGAAACCTTGTGTATTGTATTATGTAATGTTAATATATTTGTGGTTTGTGTGTGTGTGTGTGTGTGTGTGTGTGTGTGCGTGCACGCACACCTTCCCCTCCCCCAGCCCTCCGTGTTGGAGGTGTTATTATCAGCTGATCTTCCAGGCTTCAGACACAGAGACAGCGTAGAGGAAGCTCTACAAACCGTGTCCAATGACACTCACTATGACTGAAACCTGTACCAACAACACCAAGAACAGTCACTGATGATGGAGTGAGAAGACGGTCACTAAACCCTGTCCCGAGTGCCTCAAGCAACCAAGGTGGACCAAACTGTTAAAAGCAACAGTGATGTTTCCTAACCTGAAACTACACGAGACCAAATGATTCTTTTCACAGAAAAGATATAATTGCTACAAAAGAAACACTAAAGATACACTAAATGGTTGGTTTTGTTTCGTAAGTTACGTTTTACTGACTTACTGACAGTAGTGTGACCCTCCACATGCCTTAATAAACCACAGAACAGCAGTGCCCAAAATAACATCTCTCTGTGTGTGAAAGAAAGAAATAAGTTTTTGTACTGCCAGGGGCTTTCCTCTTCCATGTTGTCATGGAGACAGACCTGGAGGAGAAGCTATGATCTTTCACCTCTCGTCTTGTATATTATACTCCGCTGTTAAGTTCTGTTAATCTTTTAATTTACAATTTAAAAGTAATATATGACTTGTGGTGTGGGATTGGCAACAAATGTTACTGAAGATGACAAACCCTGTGTGGTTTGTTCATTGAACACAGCTGTCCTCAGCTGGATATTGGTAGCAAATGTTACGGGTGATTTCCTGATCACTGATATATTTTTTTTGTGCTTTGAAATAGTCCTTTATTAGAACATGAAGGAAACTCTAAGAATGTAACATTTATAGAAAATAAGTAAATAACACTGTTAGATAAAAGATTTGTAACTTGGTGACTGACTTAAGAATTTGAAATGACAGAAGTTAGCACTTTTACTGGTTTTTATTTTATAAACAGAATCAACTTGGACTTTTTATAGTAAAAGAAGGAATTCCACTTTGTTATGAAATGTACATTTTCAGCTTTTGTTTTTGAATCTGTACAATATATTGTTAAATGATTTCAAATCATGTTACCGGCTGTCATCATTACAGTCTATTTCACTTCTAGATGGATGTGAAACAGAATTTCTGTAATAACAGGCATGAAGGGTAGACTGCAACCAGTATCACTGTTACAATAAAACTACACATCTGTTTACTAAATTAATTACATGAGTAACATTTAAATATCCCAAGAGAGAGAGAGATCTCACAGCTGGTGATTACTAAAGATTGAAAAATGTCATTTTTACTTGCAGGAATCTTGTCCAAAATATATGGAAAATAAACATAAAGTCATACCAAGTTGTCTCTGCCCTGGAGTTCTGATAATCATATAATTCTGTGTTCTTACTAGTCTGTAGCGCGTTATCTTATGATTGAATATCTTATGATTCTCAGTAAATGCAGTGTGATCTTCATCAGACCCTCTCTGATGCTCCTCGTGCTCCACTCTAAGAGCATGCTGTATGATCTGGATTCGGTTCCTTCTTCAACTTTAATTACTGCGTTTAGATTGTAATCCAGACTTTTGCTTACACCTCATTTACATCTCGTTATTATTGTCATGACAAAACTGTAAAGCTCATCTTCCTTTTTTTGTATTAAAATATTTGTGGTTAAAGTTGTACACTAACCCATTTTGGCATCTCCAGTCTCCATTGGTCCTTGCTGGTTAAACATTGTTTATGGGAGCACTGTAATGAAGAACATCTCCAGGGTTGAGTTACAGCCCCAAATGCCCCTTCACTACTGGGGTAAACTTGGTGGTGTTCTTCCTTTAAATGTATCTATTATTTGGGCCTGCCACATCTACTACCCCTGCTGTTACCTGCAACTTCTCTAATATAACATCAGGTGGGTTTGCCATTATTTGGTTATCTGTCAGGATAACGGGTGTCCAGCTCATAGGTCTTGCATATATGTGTGTGTGTGTGTGTCTCAGTATTTGCTTTCTTAATGTTTGTCTTCACCTTGGATCTTCTATGGTGTGATGCACCTAAGCTTTGAACAAACTAATGCTTGATCTTGTGCTCCCATGATTAAAAAACTATTCCTCCATCCTACCTTTTCCCATCTCTGCCAGGATTGTCACGTATCCATCTCTGCTAATCTATTGGTGGTACGTTCCACTGAGGGGCTTATCATGCCATGGCACTTACTCTGCTTCCATGGCGACCGCATCCTCCATCTGACCCTCATCACTTCATTCTTGGATGTAATTCATGGATGCTTCATTAGCTGTGCCAATCATAACTGAAATGGTTTGAATAATTATTCATACCGTTTCTCCATGTACAGGATGAAACGGCCGATGCTCTGTAATACTGCATGCCGGTTATAAGATGAAGCAATGACGAATTTCTACTGGCTGCTGGAATCGCGTTTCATTTCACAAAGCAGTTTCAACTTGACTGCAGTCTTAGACCCGTAGGCATGTCTTTGTGGAACTGGATGTCGGCAGTGCTGACTGAAAAAAACAGCAAAAAAAAAAAACCCGGGACATTTTCACAGCAGCACGCAGGGCTGAATAACAATCAGCAAGGCCATGCAAACCTGCACGCTTCATCAGCAGAACTGCGTTGTTAAACGCGGAGGTGAGAGACGAGCAAAGCAAAACCGTGGCCACATTTCCTGACAGGAAAGTGTGGAAGGTAGCATTTCCTAAGCACAAAGCCTATGTGTCATAAGTAATAAAGACTGTGAATAAAATATGGGAAGGTTATGCTATGTAACCATTTAAATCGTATTTGTAAACATTTACATTTTTCTTGTGTTTTATGTGATCGTCATAGTAACCAAACATAAAAGTATGAGACATAAAACACATAAAAGAATAGTTTGAACCGTATTCATTTTAGAAAGATAACAACTAGACTGGTAACCATACTGTGACTTAACTAAAAAAGTAACATAACTAAAAATGTAGCAACTGAGTTGGCTTGCCAAAGCCCACTGGAACACCATAAAAACATCGACTATGTTGACATTCAGTATAACTCCCATTAAGTGGAGATGTGCAATTTGTTTCACAAATTGAACTTGCATTAAAAAAGATTTTTACATGAAAAGATTTGTGACAAATTAGTTTCAGATGGAGGATTGAGAGATGCAGAAGGGTGAAGTGAGATATCTGGGTCGTTTATTTAAGATGCAGATTGCAGTTGAAGCCTTTCATCAAGTCTGATGGCTATAGATTGAAAATTATGGAAGTTATAAAAATCACTGGGTTTCTATAGGAGAATGGAAGGATGAATGAAAGAATAGAAGTGGTAGATAGATGAGCGCAATCAGTATGCGGGGCAGTTTGGTGATCAGGCCCAGCAGCTCATAACCAGTACAGCAAATTTAGTTAAACTTTAAAGCTGAGAGGTCTCCTCGGTCCTGGATTCACAGTGGTTTTAAAGGACCAAATAAGTAATTTCCTCATACTGGTTCATACTGGGGTGCAGTTGGAGCAAGTGGTTGTGAAGCCAGCATGAGTTTACGTGAACCGCTGGGTGACGCCTCAGAGATCCTCTCACCTCTCAACCCAACAGCGTTTCAGCATTGCGGCATCTCAAGGCTGTAAGACAGATCACAGGACAGGAGGGATTGGCTGGTTGTATCCAAACAAACCCCAATAACGAGAGGATTCTGCTGTAGCTGCATAAATACGAGTAGCCCATAACTTAAACCATATTAAACCACCATATCATGCCATTTTTTTTAGTTCAGAGCAACAGACCTTCAATAAACAGTACACGAACCTATCAGACTCATCCCTAAAACCAAAAACCCTTGAATTATTTATAGATTTAAAAACTTTCATCCAGAGAGCTGCTTCACGCATTCATATGTAACAAATCCCAAAACATCCCAAAAGTTAACGACAGTTTCAATTAACTGAGGCAGTTAAAACATGTAATATTTTGTAGCATCTCACTCTAGGTTTTCCAGTCTGCACTGTGGATCCTGCAGTAGAGCAGAGAGCATCTTCACTCCCGAGTCTCCAGGTTCATTGTAGCCCAGGATAAGCTGTCTGAGATGTGAGGGGTTTGACCTCAGAGCTGAAGCCAGAGCAACACATCCTACCTCTGATACACCGCAATTATACAGCCTGCAAACAGGGGGCATCCAAGAGCAAATACTAATCTTTCACAAGGTTTTTATAGGCTCAAGGCCTGTTCTGTTCACAGTGAAAAATGTCCAGTAATTTAATTAACGTCAGTCATAACAGTTTTACCAAAAACATTTATTTTTATATACAACACCAAAACAAACAAAAAAACTTGTTTCTAACTTGCAATCACAAAATTCTATGTTGAACAAACTCACTCTAATGTCTCCAGTTTACATCGCGGATCCTCCAGTAGAGCAGATAGCAGTTTCACTCCTGAGTCTCCTGGTTTGTTGCAGTTCAGATTTAGATCCCTGATATGTGAGGGGTTTGTCCTCAGAGCTGAAGCCAGAACAGCACAGCCTTCCTCTGTGATGCCACAGTCAATTAGACTGCACAGACAAGAAAAACTCATCTCAGCTTAAAAGAAAATGGTTCATAGTTGCTGGGTTTATTGAGTGGGAGGGGTTTTCTACTGATAAAGGGGCCACTAACTAATCTGAAAAAGAAAAATTGGCCTGCTATGTTGAGGTCATAGCCAATGTCGCTAATGCTTACACTAGTTTCTCCATGCTACACCGTGGATCCTCCAGTAGAGCAGAGAGCAACTTCATCCCAGAGTCTCCAGGTTTGTTCCTGCTCAGACTCAGTTCTCTCAGATATGAAGGATTCAATCTCAGAGCAGAAACCAGAGCGGCACAGCCTTCCTCTGGAATACAGCAGGCATACAGCCTGCACAGGGACAAAGACAAATCCCCTCACACTGATCCCACAGTGCATTTAAATTACACAATGCTCATTTTCCTCCAGCCAGCATGACCTTACCGACACTGACAAAGCTGAAGACTACACTGCCCCCTAGTGGTTGATTGCTCAGTTCAGTATCAATACATTTATATTTACATAAAATTATTTAACACTATATTAATACAGTAAGGTCTGTTGGAAAGTGTAATATAATCAAAATAGCCACTCTGTTGGCTGAGCTCACTGGAGATTTTTAAGTCTACAGCGAGCGTCCTTCAGGAGGGCACAGAGCTCCTTCACTCCAGAGTCTCCTGGCTTATTACCACCCAAGTCCAACTCTCTGAGGTATGAGGGGTTTGACTTCAGAGCTGAAGCCAGAGCAGCACAGCCTTCCTCTGGAATACTGCAAAATGACAGGCTGTAAAGAAAAGGAGATGTCTCTCATTGACCTTTTACATAAATTACAGAAATGTAAAATTATGTTAACAAATATGAATGAACGAATAAAAAGGCAAATGTTGTACATTCCAGCTAATCTAAAAGTGTGTAAGTTGTTGAGAAACTGCTGATCTCACCTCAGTGCCTTCAGTTTACAGTGTGGATTCTGCAGTCCTGCAGAGAGCAGCTTCGCTCCTGAATCATGCAGATCATTGTTATCTAGAACCAGCTCTCGAAGGCTTGAGGAGTCACAGCTGAGAACAGAGGCCAGGGCAACAAAGCTCTCCGACGTGAGCTTACAATCCCACAAACTGGACGAAAGAAAATTATGAATGAATCATTATTCCACTTTATTGTGGAGAGCATGCGCTTTTCCAGAAAATCAAGAACACACAATGAAAATGAGGATGACGGCCAACGGTCACACTAAACAACAGTCAAGAACAACGGCCCCAACACAACACAGAGGAGAAATCATGTTAAAGGAAGATCTATATATTTTAAAATGATACTCACTCAGCTTTTCTAGACGCTTTAAAGGCTGGCAGCAACCTTAGACAGCTTTCATCTGAACGGCCATATTTCCAGAGGTGAAACTCCTCCAGCTCCTCTTGTGAGTGCAGAAGCAGAAACACCAGAGCACACCACTGAGCAGGAGAAAAAGCGACAGCCCTGCCACCCCCGAGACACTCATCCCTTTCTTCTCCTTCCAGGTACATCTGAACTTCCTGTATGAAGGAGTTATCATTTAGTTCCATTAGACAGTGGAACAGACTGATGCTTGTGTTTGGTGAGGGGTTCTGCATGATCTTCTCTTTGATGTACTCAATTATTTCTTTGCTACTATGAAAAGGACTAATTTTCTGTCCAAGTAAATCTTGTAGCAGAGCCTGGCTGGAATCCAGTGACAGGCCCAGAAGGAAGTGGAGGAGATGGTCTAGATATCCTTTTTCACTGCATAAGGATTTGTCTACTACTGCCTTAAGGAAGTCAGTCACTGACTTATTTTCTGCAATCTCTCTGTAAAACCAAAACTGCTTAGTTATTTGCTGTTGGTGTTTTAAAACATTTGTTTCCTTGGACACAAAGGACAAAAAGATACATAAAGCAGCAAGAAACTGCTGAACACTGATGTGCACAAAACGGTGCACTTTCTTCCAGTGTAAGCCAATGTCCAGCCTGAAGATCTGGCTGAACACACCTGAGAAATCTGACACTTCCCCATCATCAGCTGCACCCTTTTGCAGATCTTCGCAGATGACCAGGTCATCTTCCTCCAGCTGCTGGAGTGCCAGCATACTCAGCTCCAGAATATGAGCTCTTGTCTTACAAGGGTCTGTTTGACATTTCTCATAATTTAAGATCAGGAAGTGTAGGAATATTTGGGTTAGTGTATTGGGAATCTCTCCACTCTCTGCTTTGGCCAACGTTCTCTCTAGAACGGTGGCTAAGATCTGACAGAAGACTGGAATGTGGCACATATTGGAGAGGCTTCTCGATGACTTCACATGAGTGATGACCTTTTTCGCCAAGTACTGGTCGCCAATTCTCTTCCTGAAGTACTCCTCTTTCTGAGAGTCACTGAACCCCCGTACATTTGTTACCAGGTCAACACACTCAGGAGGGATTTGATTGGCTGCTGCTGGTCGAGAGGTTATCCAGAGTAGAGCAGAGGGGCACAGATTTCCCTTTATGAGGTTCGTCAACAACACATCCACAGAAGCAGACTCTGTTTCATCGCATAAAGTCTTAGTATTTTTAAAATCTAAAGGAAGTTGGTACTCGTCAAGACCATCAAAGATAAACATGACCTTGCAGCCAATAATATCTGCAAGTTCTACTTTTTCTCTGAAAAAACAACTTAAAAGGTCCATCAAACTGAGATTTTTGTCCTTCATCAAATTCAGTTCCCTAAAAGGAATCGGAAATATTAAACCGATGTCCTGATTTGCTTCTTCTTCAGCCCAGTCAAGAATAAACTTATGCACACAGACTGTTTTTCCAATACCAGCAACCCCTTTAGTCAGCACAGTTCTGATGGTCCTGTTTTGTCCGACGAAGGTGAAGATGTCACTGCTTGTGATAGGCTTCTCCTGCGCTCCTGGTCTCCAGGCTGCCATCTCAACCTGCTTCACCTCGTGTTCATTACTGACCTCTACACTCCCACCCTCTGTGATGTACAGTCTCCCTATGCAGAGCTCTTTCAATTCTGAGCTTCCATGGTTTGTGAGTCCTCCACATATATTGCGAAATGCCTCTCTCATTTTGGGTTGAAGCCTTTTTTGAATCTCCTGTTCCATTTCTAAAACGACAAAAAACAGTATAGTTTCAATATCAATAAAGGGTTTTTTTTTTTTTTTGTCATAGGCAGTTATATTGTAACACCAGGTGTTACAATCTTTTCAGAAACATGAACTCCCTTCTCTCTGCTCCAAAACTCATTTTAAGTTCACTTTGTTTTTTTCTTCTAATAGCTTGTTTTCATCTCATCACAAAAAATGAATCCTTATTACAGAACTTTCCAAGTTCTATAAATTTGTACAAATTTTTATTGTACATTCAATTAAAAACATTTATTTTGAACACTGTATTATATATATATATATATTTTGTCTAGATAGCTTAGTCATATCCAGTAAGGCTATGTATGTCACTTTAAGAAGGCTCTATGCAAACAACATATTTCTAAAGTTTTATGTATGCGTACGCTTTACACCCAAAACGAAACCGATTAGGGTAACATTGATCTAATGTAGCCTAAACTCACTGTTCCAACTGACACAACCATTACAGTTCTGATTAATAAAAACTTCTTATCAACCTCCAGCATGCATTCAAACGCTCTCCCACAGTAATCACACTCCATAATCTAAACGGTTTCACTGCCAACCTCACGGATCAGAGGATTTCTCTCTACAAGCAGAACACCTTACCGGGAGCTTTCCCTATCTGCCACCACAAACGGAACCACCCAGAAATCAGGCTTCACACATGGATTCCCCCTGGTCCTAGAGCCTTACCCACACACGTGACACTTTTCATGAAGCAACAGGACATTTTATTGTTGGCGACATTTCTCTAACGTTTTATGACGGTAAAAAAGACAGAAATCGATTGATATGAAGAAGTTACTCCAGTTTACAGGTTTACAGGGTTCTCTAGAAGAGCACAGAGAAACGCGACTGACTCTCCTCGTTCGTTCGACTTCAAACCTGAAGTCAGAGCACAAAGTCTTATTATATGTCACAAATACTGCAGAGCAAGATAAATCCCACTGTGAGAAACAAACATACTCAAAGACGTCTTAGAAATGTAGCTAGTAATACTGTAAGTGACGTTTTAATTAAGCAACCTTACACGAGATAGTGCTGTTGTACTATATATCAGAACGGCGGTGATTTCGTCTTAGACAACACGTAAACATTTTCGTGCAGACTAGCTTACTACGTTGTGTAGATCGCAGGCCAGCTACTTTTTTATCGTGCATTTATTCTGCAACAAGCGACAAGAGTATTGATAGCCTCTTGGGTGGCATATGTGATTCCAGTGAATTAAAGGTAAAGTCTGTTACAATCTAGATAACGATAGTTAATATAATTAATGGTTAATAAAACACACCTGTGAAGCGGAACGATACATGTCTAGGTAAAGGTCACAGTGCTATTATACTGTAATATCAGTACTCATGAACTGTCTCTTGTACAGTCAAATGACTTGGTTCGAAACTAACTCCTATTAATATTATAGTTCGTCGTAATATTGTTGGCTTCCTTTGAAAATGAATAGAGCTGGCATATAATACTCTCTCGTGTCAATCAGGGCCTTATCTCTGACAGTTTTAGAAAACTAGACCAGGATCAAACAGCTCTACTTAAGTGTTCTGCTCCCAGTATAGTACATCGAATTTTTCATCCTATAATAATGTATGTTTTATATATACATAATAATGTGGAATTAGTATA
>JAOXYF010000020.1:2680727-2710689 GCA_028565775.1 Sternarchorhynchus goeldii | reverse complement strand
AATAAACATGTAACTTAACATACAAAATCCAGTTTGGTGCCCTGCAGTGAATAGCATGAGGTCTATATGATAATATATAGTACAAGTGATAAACAGGTCCCACAGTGTGTGGTGTTAACTAAAGACAAGGTGTTGTACTCTGAAACAATTCCATTTGAGGATGCAGTGGCTGAAACTTTTGAGAGGAAAAAGTTGAAGTATGCAGAACACAGGTGGCAAACACACTTTAGACTGGTAGAGATAGATGTAAGGGGATTTGCCACACCATTGCTTGTGTAGTTTGGCCCTAGAAGCTATAAGGTAAGGGTGGCTCTGAAGTAGTTCTCAGAAGTAGCAGAAAAGAACTAGCCTGGTTATGAATAGGAAGAGCATAGACTAGCTGGAGTAGAGCACCATAAAGGTGGAGTGGTTGAGGATGTCATGTCATTGTATAATGTGATAAATCCATGTGGAACCGGTGGCACTTAGCATATATTAAGGATGTCAGTGGGGCCAGTCTGGGGTTACGTTTAAAGAGGTGCAACTTTCTGGTGGTCTGTTTAAATGTGGAAGGCTGGGACTCCAGACCTCACCATTGAGCTTCTTGGAAGTGTCAAAGGTTTAACTGAGCGAAACACACTGGCGAAGGGAGAAGCCGACTTGATGGACCTTGAGAAGAGTTTCATGGTGTTGTGGTTCCAACCGTAAAGAGAGTAGCTAGCTAGGGCCCATGTGAAGCTCTAATGGATTAACATGGGACATTCGACAGCTCAACCTTTGTATAAGCATAATTATGGGTTGTCCTGCCCAGTGGGCTGGTAGTCAATTAAGCTCCAGGCTACGAAAGCTACTGGTAGGTGTCTCGAAAACCTTAATTGTAAATTAGGTCTTCCTGTGCACTCTCATGCTGCTCATATATGTAGATAGACTTGTGCTTGTTCTACATGTCTGTCATCAGTCATTCATAGTACATACCTTGGCTAGGACTCTCTTCAAGACTTGGAGCAAGTTTATTCAACCACCAAAAATTTCTCCTCTCGAATCAGATCATTTGACTTCTCACTGCTCACTTGTTCTGGCATTACATTTACTAAATCTGTTCTCATTTTCTCCATGTGTAACATTTCTACTTTGACTCATTAATTACAAGTAGTTTTCACAGCTGAGGAAACATAATTATCATTGGTTTCTGGGCTGGGTGGTAACCTCTCCCTGTCCTTTAGTGCGACACTAACTAATGAAATGTGGTTTAGAAAAAGCAAACAATTTTTTAGGCCTAATTGGGACACTGAGAGTAATAGAGAGTCTTGAGCATCTCTTAATGGTCTCTTAATCAGAGTGACCAACTAACTCCAGACCTGATACTAGTGTTATTCTGAAATCAACCTGCATAAAAATACAACACCCTTGGATGCACTGAGTTGACGACTTTAGTACTTAAATGGCAGAGTAGCAGAGTAGTATCTGTTTATAGTTTCTTCCTTTGTAAAATGTATATTTGCATTTATTATGGCAAAGTTCATGGAATTCTGGGACCCCACTCAAGTAAATCACTTTCCTCTTTGTGTACTCCTGTTCCTTTTGATAAGTCACTTTTGATATAAGCGTCAGCTAAATGCTGAAAATGGAGATACTGAGGTAATTAATTTCCTGTATCACATTGTTCAGAGATTGTGTGGATTATGTTGCTTGGTTTAAGTTTGGGTGTTGGCTGATTCTTTTGAAAGTTGAATGGCTATACTGTAATTTTTTTCCTTTAAACTAAATATATGAATGTGTACTGATGTGTTTTACTGGCTTAGAGACGGTAATCTGACAGGCGTAAGATTGCTTAAACCACTCAAGCCCGAAAGAGCTGGGCCTGAGTACTCCCGAATCAGGCAGACGATGTTTAAAGTTGGTATCTTACCAAAGCACAATGCTGTTCTGTGTTGTCACCTGTTCTGAGTCTTTGGTGTTACACTTCCATCATGTGGCCATTATGTAACTTTAATACTCTAGGGAACGCTAACTCTGTACCTTTGTTAAATTTCTTTGGTGTAAGTCAAACAACTACATGTAAACACATATGTAGATACCTTTCGTGTGCTCATATACAGTGTGACTTCTTTCCTCTGTTTATGCATTTCATCTCATGTTTACACTAAAGAATATCAGACTGTTTCCTCTGCTGCTGTCTGCAGACTGTCTGGCTGAGGTGTTACCAAGGAAGGCTGGTCTTCGCTGACTTCCGCTCTGAGGTTAAACTCGTACATGATAAAGCTGAACTTGATCATGAATAAACCATGAAACACAGGGATGGAGATCCTGGAATGGGACTGGGCATGTGAACCTCCCACCTGCAAACGCTGAGCCTGGATGGGAATGTGCTGGGAGACCCTGGAAGGGAACCGGTCTCTGCTTCACGAGAAGACCCACGCTGTGTCTTGAGGCACCTAGAGTGAGTTGTAGAAGCAGCCTGACTCTTGCTAAAGCATGGTCTACACTGTGGTCATATATACTCTTGCAGATGATTTCATTTCTCTTTGTTGACTACTAAAACATTCCCTGTAAATGCATCGTGCTGTTATTTGATGTTCAGAATAGCTGTAATTCATTTGTTTCCACTGACTGGAAGTCACTGATTGCCCAGGAAAGAAACAAGAGAAACTGTGTTATGTGGACAGGTTTTGTTAATAGAAACAGTTAATCATCTGTGTGCTATGTATGTCAAGCTTCTGTTTCTTACATCTGGTGATATCCAACCAATACTGGTAGGTTTTTAAGTATTTTAGTATTTGTCAGATTCAGGTATTTGTGTTTGTATGATGCAAACTGCAAAACAGAGTATAACACTGATAGTACAAAAGGTGCATCGACATTTACTAACACATGTGGAATATACACACATGGGACAGAGCAAGAACACAACTGCATAATCGATTGGATGTACTTAGAAACATTAGAGAAAGGATGGACTTAGAAACACTAGAGACAGCATGTACTTAGTAACATTAAGCAAAAATATGCTTATATCAGGGTTAAAAAATGCAAATGCATTTAGGTTTATGATATGTAATGTGTGGTTGTGTACACATGAGCATTTAATACTGCAGACTGAGGCGCTTGCACGTCAGCACTGATTACAGTTCAGTACTTCAGGCTGTGACATGCGTCAGCACTGATTATGGTTCAGTACTGTGGCTGTGTGAGGTGCTGCGGCTGTTTGAGGCACGTCAGCACTGATTACAGCTCAGTACTGTGGCTGTTTGAGACACGTCAGCACTGATTACAGTTCAGTACTGTGGCTGTTTGAGACGTCAGAACTGATTACAGTTCAGTACTGCGGCTGTGGAGGAGAGGAGAGGAGAGGAGAGGAGAGGAGAGGAGAGGAGAGGAGAGGGAAATCAACAATGAATTCCTTCGCAAACACTTGGAGCTGTTGCCACGGACACAGAATCCAAAGCAGGCACTAAACCTTTCAGCGTAATGTTTTCATATTTGGAACCTCCAGAGGGCGCAACGAGAGCGGAAGTTTGTGCAGGTAACTCTTGCCACTTCCAGTATCACTGGCATAAGTGTCAAATCCTCCCGCGGGAAGGCTGTGACATTTTTTTCTTCTTTTCTTTTTTTTCCACAAAGTTTCAGCTTTTTATATTTTACAGTCATTTGCTAGCTATTGATCTAAGAGATAGATGCTTCTGTTTGGTTCAAACGCAGACATCGATTAGGTTTCTAAGAGCATGAGATTTTTCTCCGTAACTGCATTAAAATGTTAGGCTTTTCATCTTTCTGACGTTTAAAGAACCGGACAATTATTATTTGCACAAATGAAAAAGCACGTAACCACTATATCAGTCCAAGCGTGGTGTGTTTGCAATACAACAAGAAAAACCGAAACTCTCAGTTAACCACTAGGCACGTACGCATAGTACGCCTAAGGCGTCTGTTTATTGGCTTTCTAACTGTTTACTGCCTGATGTAACATTTTATAGGTGTTGGTAATTTGCATTAACCAAAAGTAATAAATACAGAATTCTAATTTTGGATTGTATGACCTTTGACTTTAATATCTAAAACCTGGTCCTCAAAAATAAGACAAATCGCATATTCACCCAGCATGCAGAGCTTGTTCCGATTAGTCTGTGCTGTATTCTAAAACACATTCACGTCCTTTGGATTTTGTCTTTAAACACATTTCAACACTTTAACCTTCCTTTTAAAAGCGTGTCTGTATACAGAGCAACACGATCAATCCCTTTTTTCCGTTATCATTTCCTCACGATGGCAAACGGTCTGTGGATTTAAACTAGATAGTGCTCAGTTACAGAATGACATGATTGACATACCGCTCAGATCTACCGCTCCGTTTTTCCATCTATACTTAGTCAAAGTGCCTCAGAAGGACACCTGGTTCTCAGCGGTCTCTGGATTCGCGCAGATGTGCCCGAGGCTTTTGTCCGAGTTAATGAGAGAGCCCGAGTCACACATCGCGCTGTTACCGCTCATTTACGCACTGACCCTGGGCATATTCGCTAAGGTTAGTGAAGCGCTTCACCAACCCGTTATCTTATTTTCTTCAGGCCCCTGCACATGGCATGAGCACCGATCTTGCCCAGCTGTGTTCGCGATAGATTGTAAATTCGTAGTGTCAAATATAGCACACAAGCGCGCTAATTTTGGCGCAGAACTGTGAATTTATTTTGCACCGCTCTGTCATATGAGTTAAGTCGTGGAGCGAGAGCGAGGGAGAGGGACCGAAAGAAAGAGAAACGCCATTTAAGATAGGCGAACCCTTACAGCGCTAACATCGTAATGATGCTGAAACATGATATGCCTTTTTGAGTTTACCTTGATTTCAAAAACTGTCACTAATATTTAACATTTTGTTTTCCATCTAAGTGGAGAGGCAACAAGATCAAAACATTTTGTTTCACAAATATTTTAAGTTATTGCAATATTTAGATTTCTGTTTCACTGCCTACAGAATTGGTTTTAGTCTGTGGCTCTTTAGTCTGTGGCTCTTTCCATTGTTATATCAAAAATCATCTTGACTACAGTATGTTTACCACCAGCTCACAACCTTGTCTGGCTCTTTTATGACACTCATAGTACACTGGGCTGAGGGAATAATTCGAAAAAGAAGTATGAAACGTTATGTCTGACTGTTCTATGGAGAAATGATGTACACATCTCACTGTCGTTAACGTACCTGCACTCGTCCTTGGCGCAGCAGGCATCGTCATTGTCACGTGATTCCCAGCAACGCGTCATTGGGAAGGAGGGCCTTAGAAGATCGCGATCTCTTATTGGCTGTTACTGCTAGAGCGACTGCGCTGGGAGAGGCCGCAGTCGCGCTGACGGACGAAGCCCAGCGGAGAATCACAGCAACGCAACTCCAACCAAAACCCTGCGCTTCGCTTTACCGTAGTATGGCATCAAGGAGAATGGAGACCAAACCCGTAATAACCTGTCTCAAGACCCTGCTAATTGTCTATTCCTTCGTATTTTGGGTAAGTACAAACTTGATTTAAAAGATAAAACAAAGCTAATGTTTTTGGAATGTGGATATGTGATTTTTGGGCAGATTTTTATCCGATTAGAATTAATAACGGTTATGTTACTCGATTGCGCCGCTGAAAAACAAGTGCATGTCTGTAATGGCAGAGACGGACGTGCTCGTGCTCAACAGAACATTTATCGGACATTCAAAACGAATTTTTCTTTAAAAAAACAAACAAACCCAAGAACAGTCGGTCGAAAGCTTTTGTACGTTTCAGTCGTTTTTACCACATGTAACGTATTCAGCCTATTTGTATATTTCACCCATTGTCATCGTCTCTCATGACAAATGGGCTATGTAGCTAATACGTTAAAGTCGTACAGACGGATGGTGGATACGTTACTGCAATGACCTTCGCGTTCTAAACGAGTGTCATCCCACAGCATCCTTGCGTCTGCCAGGGAGGTGGTACAGTAATCTGCGCAGGTAGCCTCGTTCAGAAGCCAGTGGCTGTTACTGACAACCGCAAACTCTTCACGGCCCCGCCCCTGGTTCGCTTTAGTATCTGGGCAAAGGTAACGGGAATAGAAAACTCATTCGAGGTTGGCAGTCGCATTTTTTATCTGACTTGGCTGATTCCGGTGGTTGGGGGAGTACTTTCATCTAAAGACAAAGGTACATAACAGACGTCATACATGTTGGAAATTACAAATAAATACATTGTTCGTCATTCTGCTACACGATTTTGATTTTGTCATTGGAAAGATGATTTTTTGAGGCATAATGTCACCATTAAATGATCAGTAATCAGACTTTGTTTGACCCTGAGAACTTAAATGACACACTACAGGCTGTTATGGGGCAATGATGTGTGATGTCACATGACATAAGGAGTGTAAAAAGTGTCACGTCGGGTGCCATGGAGATATGAGAGGTGCCAAATCAAATGGATCACATATGATGCACTGGTTCACCCAGAGTTTATTAGTCAGCTATACCACGAACTGTTAACAACATATGCATATATATGCATGTATGTATGTAACATCAAAGGTATGTAAACATTAAATGCTGTATTTTATTTGATAAGGCTTTGTTGAATAACATCTAGTTTGAGACACCTGGTTCTGTATTCGTATCTCACACAACACCATTTCTAAATTTGTGAATATAGTTATGTATATAAGCAAGATACTTCAAAATTTGGGGGGTTAATATGAAATTTTTCTAAATAAATGCACGGCAGATAAGTGGCTTTCACGCTGACAGAATTTTTCATAAAATCTTAAGCTTCCAGCTGTGAGACACTTCCATATCGTTTGGCAGTATCTGGATTTCTACAAAAATGGCTCCTAAAATGTGATCTGATGTTCATAATAGCAAATCTTGGCACAATTAATGCAAGCATTTTTATCTCCAAAATAAATCTCAAACTCCTTGGAACACAGAGCATTATGACCCAGTTAACAGTTTTTTTCACTTTAGCTTCCACACAATGAAATCCACTATGGACAGATTGAAGGCAATTCAGAATCTGAATTATTTCACCAGGATTCTGTCAGGTCCAGACCCCAGCATCTTTTGACTGTGTTACCGTGGGAACGGAGGGGTGAGCGTCATTGAGGTGCGGGAGGCACAGTCGCCAGTGATGCTGTTCGTTCAGTGGTGCAGAGACATTCACTCGAACATCAACATCGACACAGACGACGGTGACAGTAACAGCAACAAAACAGGGAGATGCACGTTCCTAGCTGCAGTCTGAGCTTGGAAAACCTTCGCTGCCATGATTGTTGTTGGTGGTACTGAGATATTATTGGCTGGTTGGATGGTTACATGTATAAAGATGCTTCGTCCAGCAGCAGGAGCCTATTACATATTAAGATGCACAATAACAAAACAATCAGATCTTCTCTCTAGATGAGACATTTCCTTGTAATTTAATCTCATTTGGGGATTAGATTAGAAATCATGCCAGAAAGCCTTTGGTTTGTGCTTGGCTGTGATTAACAAACAACAAATGTTGTACTTCTTAAGTAAAGGAAATGATTTATGCAGTTCAGGTTATAAAAGGAAAAAAACCCAAAACATCTAGGATAAAGACCAATCAAAAAGAAGTAAAGAAAAAAAGCAGAGTCAGGTGTTGCAATGTCAGGTATCACAGAACTGATATCTTTGGTTGAACCGGGCTTCCCAAAAGAAACTCTCTTTGAGCACAACAGGGTGTGATCCAAAGCTGCTTCAGAGTTGCATTCGCAACTCTTCATTTTGCTGGAAAGGATCATGAACATATTGCTGAATTCCTGCGAAAGACTCGGGCTTACAGGCCACAGCCAGGTGCGGTTTGCGGGCGTAAGTTTATCGTGACAGGAACGTCATACAAGATGCCTCACTGTAAGTGCTTTACACTGACTGAGGACTGTAAATGGTGCTACCTATGTTGGTACTTTGCGATGGATGTTTGCTGTGTGGGCCGTGGAAAAAAAAAGATGACAAGGTGGATCTCTCTATCTAACTGTCTGTCTGTCTAGTGCACAGAGCTCAGTTAGATTCTCTGCAGAGAACTGGCACTAATATCTTGATTCTCTGTAAGACCAGATGTCTCCTACCTTTGTCTCCACAGGGTTCTCTCTACCACCCGATGAACAGTGCTCGGGAACTGAGTCTGCCATACGGCGAGAACCCCCTTTCCACTAGGCCGTCATTTCCGATTGCTAAATTACTAACCAGTTGGTGCCTTATATTAACTATTGACTGAGTCTAAACTGAAAGTCATCATGACAGCTTGGCCAGTTTGTTTCGGTTGTGTTTTCTGTAGTCTGTAATGATACCATTTGTTGTAATGATCAGGTAAGAATAGTTCCTGTTCTGTTGATTTTCTCATTTTGCATGACTTGTGCTTCCTACCGTTCAGTGCAGGGCCCTCATCTCTGGATAATACCTAGTCTTCTCCTGCATATGAGCATCACAGTCAGGTTTCAGCTCAGCATCTCATTCCTTACCTAAGTCTCTCTCTCTCTCTCTTACACACACACATACACTCGTTCCCATCCCTTGCTTCTTTCTATTACTAGCACCATCCCTCTCTCTCTCTTCTCTTCCCTCTCTCTTTCTCCTTCCATCTCTCTCTCTCTCTCTCTGTCTTATTCCCTTTTCCCCCTCTCTCTCAACCTCTCTCCCTCGCTCTCCGCCTGTCCGTCTCCAAGGCCGTCCCCCAGTTCATTTCTCTGGCGTCTGCTGACCCAGATTCTGCATCTCCACTTCTGCTGCCAGTCCAGTGTTGCTTCTGTTTGGCGTAATGATATTTCCACCAGCCTACTGGAAAACTGGGCCTTCCTGGAGTTCTGCTGCCTCTTAACAATACTCAATCATTTGCTTACGGGTAGTGCCATAAATCTTTGACCTTGCACGATGATTCGATTCAAGGGAATGATTCAGTGCTTCATGAAATCTCATATTCCACCATGATTCGATCCACTTCTAGAATTTTGATACAATTTAGAATCACATCAAATTTACATAGAGTTAATATTAGCCATAGCTTGCACTCCTCTTCCTTGAGCTCTTCTGGCATACAGACCTGCCTACACTACTCTGTCAACAAGCAGAAGCATGTGAGAATTAGAAGATGAACCTAAATCGTTTTATTTTGGCCAAAACATATGAACCTACTTAATGTAAATATATTCAGATGTTGGTTATTCATAATGAATCAGTGTATTTTAACATTTAGTGTATTAACATTTTTGAGCCAGGTTTTGGATGTATAGACAGATGGATGGATGGATGGATGGATGGATGAACGAAATTGCTGAAAATGGGTAGGAAGGTGCATGGCTGGATGTGCAGCTAATCGTGCGTTTAACATCAGCTCTCTCCCAGTATGTGTGTTTGTGAGGAGCAGGGTGTTTACCCAGAGGATGATGTGAGCATTCAGAGAGAAAGCCACTCTCTGCTAATGGTCTGGGTCAGATTAACCCCTGGAGGACACCATGGTCTGAAACATCTCATTTACCAGCCTGAAAGTGACAGCAAATAGACCTTCCTATCATTTGCCTGCTGATGCATCAGTTATATTTCTTCATAGAAAATAAACAGCTCCATTACACTTAGCATGGTAACGTTCTAAACATGAAAGTGCTATTGGGGGTTTCTGCTCTGTTCAGCTGGACTTATGCAACTGGATGTGCCTAAATAGAGCTCTTTTCCTCTCTCTCTTACAGTCCCTCCCTCCTTCGCTCTTTTACACGCTCACACTCTCTCGTCTTTCTTCTCTCTTTTCTGTCCTGCACATAAAGTGGCCCAGTGTCCACCGCTCTGCTGACCCCCACCCCCACACCTCCACACCTCCACATACAGTGCATTACCACGAGCAGAAAAGCAAACACAATTATCCTACCACAAACCACAGAGGAACAGTGGTGGGGGTGAGAGAGGGAGGGGGAGAGAGACAGAGATGGTGAAAGGAAGAGAGAGAAAGGGAGGAGTGAGGAGGATGAGACTGAGACTAACTGAGACTGGGTGGGAGAGGTGGGGAGAATCTCGCCCCTGCTGGGCCTCTGTATCTGTCCTGCTGCAGTTCCAAGGCTTGTGAGAACGTGACACAACTGGCTGTGTGTGTCTGCAGGGCACATGCTTCTCCACTACCCTCACAAAACACACTCTCTCTCGCTTTGAATATCCCGCAGTAGACAATGGGTGAATTGAAAGAGAGAGAGAGAGAGGAAGAGAGGGGGGAGAGATAGAGGGTTCAGCCCATACATCTAGGAATGTGAACTAGGACGAAAGTCTTTAGCTGTGTTGCTGTTACCCCACACACTCGTTTAGTCCAGGAACCAGAAAGCTTCCTAATTCAGTTTTTAGGACAAAACCTCCACTTTCAATAAGCACAAAAAAAAAAAACCCATTAGAATGCAGACATGTAGGCGTCCATAAACTAGGAACCAGCACGTCACAGCCATCCCACAGCAGTTTGCAGACACAGATATGAAAGCCAAAATACAAAAAAAGTATCACAGAATATCACACTGCAGGATCTCTTCATGGGAGAGTGTTTAGCCATCAGGTTAGTGAAGCAGCTGGCTGTATGTTAGCCTCAGTGAGGAGGGCAGAATGTTGCGAAGTTAATGTTAGTACTCCAGCTCGGGTTTCAGATCTGACGGCGTTATTAGAACCGCAGATGAAAGCAGTGGCACTTGGCAGTCTTCCCTTGTTTGAATCCCCTGGATCGGAATTCCGGACTGTCCCCAAGTCCCCCATGTTGCGCAAGAAGAGACTTGGTGAACTTTGTTGCAAGGTGTGGGACACCTCCTAAAGTACAACACCACGTGATGTGTTTGGGTTTTTAATTACACTTATGTTAGATCATTAGAATTCTATGAGATCCATTCTAGTGGAAATATTCCAATGGGTTTGTCTGGGTCAGTGTTTGTTGATTGGTTGTCAGCAGGGAGGCAGTTTCTCTTTCTTTTGTTTGACTATCTGCTAGACACAGAGGCATGTAGTAGAGTCCAATACCAGTAAGTACAAGTAGACTCCAGTAGCAGTACACATCAGTACCAGTAGACTTCAGTACCAGGAGACAGCAGTACCAGGATGGTTTCACATTACAAAACATGACCAACGAAACAGGAGTGGAGAGATGAACACAAACATGATATGCTGGCACTTGGCTCCACTCCCCCTACTCTTGGCTGAGGGGGTGTTGGTGCTGCTCGTACACTGACATATGACATGACTCATCGGTTCATTCCACCTTTATACACAGGAAAATGGTGAACCAGGAGCTGGAGAACCAGGCAAGGTGCGCACCGTGGAGATGGTGGTGGTGGTGGGGGGGTGTTGTATAGGCACGGTCCTCTTCCCCAGCCATTGCAGTTGTTTCCTCAGTGCCATGTAACACTCCAGACAGGCAGGAAGATCAAAGTCCCACACCCACTAGTGGAGCAATTCTGAAGGTCGTGAGAGGCTATGAGAGGAGTGAGGTGGTGGCTTTTAATATGTGTGTGTGCTAATTAAGTGAGGGTGTGCTGTTGATTCTAGTTAAACTCAGTAAGCACTCTTTCATATTTCATATTTTTCTGTGTGTGTGTGTGTGTGTTGCTGTTTGGGGGTTGAAGTCATCAAACAAAAACACGAAAGAAATCTGTATTCACATAGAATTTTAGACTTTTATTAGAAATTATTTAGAAATTATTATATTAGAATATTAGAAACTAATATTATATTAGAAAATTATTAGTCATTTTTGGAGACTATATAAAGATTTATATGAATCTGTTGGGTTTATATGTAACTGCTCTGTTCTACAGGTCTTAGCATTTTGTGAAGTAAATCTGTGAAAAAATATAATGAGAGCATTTTTTAACACATAAAATATCAAAAGTGTAGTCCAGTCTCGACCTCAGAACTAAAAAAAAACACTGAACCACTGCCAGTTTCCTCAGAGCTGTCACGGACGAGCCCCGGAGGGATGCAATAAGCCGACAGGCCACGTACTTGAGTGATTTCGAAGACCGTTTTATTATCGGTTTTGTTTTGATGAGTACAAACAACAGCGACACAGACCGACTTCAAAAACCCACACCACACTGTGCAACAGACACGCTAATAAACGCTCACCCTGACGAGACACAGGTGCAACGTATCACAAACACAACACGCCCATTCACACGCCACGCCCACTCTCGAACACACACACACACACACACACACATTCATACAACACGATGACTGAACACACCTCCACAGACACACCCACACAGACACGAGACGGGGGAGGCAGCCAGGGCGGCCACCGTGACGAGAGCATGTCACCAAGGACAGAATCCTGTTATCGCTCTTATGCTGTTAGATGTCCAGATGGGTAGTAATGATTTGTGATAAGTCGGTGATTTTAACTATAACTTGTTATTTCGTACATTATGCTTTACTGCTGTAGTTCAGCCTCGTGGTGCGTCAGTATTGTGTCTGTGTGCAAGTTCAAAACCCCACAATCCTGTCACAAGAGAATAAATGAGCTTTGTTGCTGGACAGTTATAGAGATGGTTTGTTTGACACCGTGGATTTATTCAGACTTATGGTATTCACATCTGTCTCAAAATGTCCACCTAACATATGTTACTATTCACACCTGCTCTACCTGTGAAATACAGTAAGTGCATAATTGTCCAAAACTGAATTATTCTAAATCATTTACCATTACTGCTATAAAATTGTGCACCCCCTCAGATTAAATCTCAAAAGAAAACACAGACAGCTCCAGGAATGCTCGATGTGCTCTCTCTTCTCTCGTAACCCACCTAAACATTTTGGTCCTTTCCAGGAACTCTCAATGTGCTCTGTTTTAGCCCACCTAAACATTTTGGTACACTCCAAGAACACTTGTGTGCTCTCTCTTAAACCCACCTAAACAGTTTGGCATTTTATATTTTTTTCCCCTAGATGTGCGCTGAGGTGCTCATCTTAAGCCTTTAGCAGCGAAAGATCTTTTACTGTCTTCCTAGCTGTTATTGTGTCATGCTGTGTGTGTGAGAGAGATGAGTTTGTATGGTTGGCTGAAACCTCTCTTGAGTGAATCTGGAAGGCTTGAGTCACCAGGGTCGGTCGTGTGAGGTGGAGGCCGATGATGATGATGGTGTGTTAGGCAGTGAACATACACCACCTCACACCCTGTTGCCAAAACCTCTCCCAAAATCACCCACCCAGCACTGACCTGTGTCAAGAACCCAGTCAGTGAAAACCAGTTATATAATAATGTGGATCAACTGCTGAGGCCCACAAACAAACAAACAAACAAAAAACACTGACTGTTTTTGTAAACTGTCGTAAAGTTAGTATTTTACATTTTTAAAGCAACGTATATACCAAGTAACATGGGGCTTGCATAATAGGAAAGACAATCCAATTAAGACATTGATATTTTAGTTCATGCTATAAGTTGTGTCATATTTTAACATGAATCCCTGACCATATTTCAAAATGGATGGTATGGGAAAATACTGTAATTTTGATTTTACTTCCTGTGAGTGAAAAGAGTAAATACTTGAGGCAGTACACCCAGAGTGCTCCCAATCAGCCAAATGCCATATATGCAATGTAAATGCTCCCAATTCAGGAGTGGAATTCCTGTCTGCTGTCATCGTAAGACAAGACAAATTTTACCAATGCTAACGCTTTTCTAAGTCGACGCTGTGAACAGTTTACAAGGGAACGCTAATTAAAAACAGGTTATTATTAGCTATCAGATTGCGGCGAAGTGCTAAATGTTTGCGTTCACCTTGTGTCGGTGGCGAACAGCTTTGAGTTTAAATGAAATATGTCGATAGTAGTATTTAGCATTATGGTTGTGTTATGCTGTGTTATTCTTTCGCTGCTCATATATCGACACTCATGACAGTGGCTCTGCAAAGTGTAAAAACAAACAACAAAAAAAACCCGTCGAAATTATCAGATATTTAGCCGTTTAGTTTTCACGCTAAAGCGCTTCACCGCAGATATAATTCACGACAAAACGTGCGCGTGGCGTACGTGTTGCAGATGCTCACGCGTTCGATTTTTACCACCTGCTTGTTTTAGAGAGAAGCAGGTGCGATTTTTAACATCGGGCTTCTGACTTAATATCCTCTGTCGATAAATACTGTTTCATAGAAAAACACAGGTATTTGTTTCGTCAAATCATATAATGATGGTCGTCGCGTTTTATCACTGCGATAGACCTACTCGATCAAAGTGACACAGCTCCTTGGTGCGCCGTTGGCTGTTCAGTACAGAATCGGCATTTTCTCCAGCATATTCCATTGTTCAGTAATATGGACAGAAAAACTGGAATCTCATTTTTCAACAGGATGACAGTAAAGTTATTAAATACAGGGGAGTGATAAGGACACAAGTCAATAAGGCAGGCACGGACAGTTCCAGTACTGGACGATGATGGTTACAGTATTGTATAATTAATAGCCTTGCACAGTTAATGCTCCAGCAAAGCAGTTACATTCAGCATTGTACAGACACCAAATACACTGAATCGTCTGTTTTTGAGCGGGAGAACCATGTACGGTGACCCTGCGAGACGAGAGCTGCTGTTTGCGGGAGCTTGGAGCCCACTGCAGCACGCCGATGTGTGGAGCTCCGGCTGATGGAACACTATGACTAATGGAGGGTTTTTCCAGCATCTTCGTCATTGGTGATCCAGGTTCCCAGTGCAGTTAAGTGCAGTTTTACTGTGGGAATGGCCCTGGTCGTAGGGCACGTCTGCCATTTCTTAATTTTTGGCTGGTTGGCACAATATTGGGGCGAAGCTCCCTTTGTTCAGTTGCATGCCCGTGTTCAGCATGCCAGATTAGAGCGCTGTTATTGTGTGGACTACAACTGTCTCTTTTTTGATTAAACAAACAAAAAAAAGCATCTTTACATCTTCTGTGTCAGTGTCATTTTTCCACGGCTCATACGTCAACGCTAATGATGGTGGCTCTTCCCATTTATCTCTCCGTTGAGCTGTCTCTATGTCTGCCTGTCTGTCTGTCTGTCTGTCTGCTCATCATGGCAGCCAGCCTGTCTGGTCCACGCAGATGTAATTTCTCCCTGCTTTTATTTCTGTTTGGGGGGGGAAGATAGCTCGGGCGCCGCTGCGCTTCGGGTTGCCTCTCTCATCTTGTTTGCGAGGTGCGTGTGAGGTACGGTTCCAGTTGGCTCACTGATCAGCGAGACAGGACGCTTCCGCTGTAATCAAGACCGACAGTTTCTCTCCAGTGTGTCTCAGCTCAGAGAAAGGGACCATCCACCGTGAACAAAACTCTGGTTCTCACATACCTCACATCCTGTTACTGCCACTGTGTATCTCTCTCTCTCTCTCTCTCGCTCTGTCTCTCTCACTCTCCTTCCTATATTACATACTCTCTTTATTAGCACTCTCTCTTCCTCTGGCAGGCATTCATAGTCAGAACGCATCATCTTCTCCACCCTCCTGGCCTCCACCCAGACTCGGGATGTCTTTATTATGCTTGTGTGGAGGCCAGAACATGAGGTAGCCTGTTGCGGACCGCCATTACATACAAGGCAGGCGATCAGCTTGCAGTGGGCGAAGGGAGTCGTGCGTGGGAGCCCCTACTGTGTCTCAGTGGAGATGTTAAAAGCCTAAACTCATGCCGCACTGGTCAGGCAGACCGAGGATCAGTGCTCGTCACCTCCTGTGAGCAGTTAAATCCACCTGCACTAAATCCACCCCACGATGACTGGGCAGATTTCGGTGAAGGGAACTGTGGCGACAGACACGACTGCGTGACCGTGTGCCGAGATCCCGCATCGTCTTGGGAGGGTGTGGGCGTGTCTAGACACGTGTCTTAAATCTGCAGTGTTTCTTTGCCGAAAGGTCACAGCGTACAAAGCCCTCAAAAAGCCCAAAAAAAGACATGCTTTTATTAGAAATATGGAGCATAACGTGTATAAATAGAGTGAGAAAAGGGTGGGAGACAGAGAAAGAGGGAGAGAGAGTGCTAAAGGCGGGAGTAGTTAAGGAGATTATCTCCTGGTTGGCCAAACTCACTGGGATTATGTGCTTAGTGCTACCACCCTGTCAGCAACCCTACATTAAACCAGCTTTCTAGCCTAGATAAAAAAAAAACTATTTTAAACAAACATTCATGGAATCAGATCTTATAGTGCTTTAGTGATTATAAACACTCCGAGTGGCTCTTGGTCTGTACAGATAATGCAAATGTTTGGACAGACCTGTTCTACTGAATCACAGTGAGATCTGCCAGCCCCATCCTCACTGCCAAAGCATGAGTCAGTGACGAGCTGTTAAAGAGAGCACCGGAGCAGGCCTGAACGTGTCCCGCTAGCCACAGACTGATTCTGTGAGTATATGATTACTGTTCACCAAACCTGTTCATTTCTGTGCAAACGCAGAGAATGATGTTTAATGGACATTTGTTTGTACAAAGGCGTACTGGTGGATCTGCTGTAAAATACCCAGAAATGTTTATAGCATTCGCACAAATGGCCAGGGACCTTTGTGCTTTTACCTGCTGGGAAAGGGGGGGGGGGGGGTTCTTACATTTGTAAGCACTCACAAAACAAGAAATGTTTACACTTATTTCTAATGTTTACACTGAAATCGTACTGGTGTCAGACTGGAGGAGTTTGGGAAAAGAGGAAGTTAAGCATACAAGCAGTGTCTGTGTGTATCACTGCTGGATCTGGTGCTATTGCTGTGTGTGTGTGTGTGTGTGTGTGTGGTCTGGTTCCCCTAAAGCGTGAACACTGCTGTGTGTGTGTGTTTGTTCTGTGTGCAGACATCAGCTTGGCCGTAGAGAAAGTGCGACACCAGCATGTTCACAGGTCACATGATGGTGGGGGCGGGGAACTGCAATGCTAACACAGGAAGGGCTCACTCCAAGACAGGAAGTAATCTGCTGTTGGTGGTGCGGTTTGATGTGTATGTGTGGTCATTTGCACTTTCTCCGACGTGTGATATCTGTTCTTTTCTTGTGTGTTCTTGTGTGAACAGCAAGACTCTAAAACATCGAGTTGGGCATCCAGTCTGATGTCAGCAGTCATAAACCATAAGTTAATCCAGAATTCATGGGCCAAGGGAGATACGTGGAGGGCCGGTGTCATAATGACTCACTCTGATTCGACAAGTCTGAAGAATCAAGCCAGGGGATGTAGAAGCAGTTCCAGTTCTAGAATACTGCACCCAACCAGAGAGGGAACTGGAGAGATTTCCAGAATAGCATTAGTCTGTTTATCAGAATAGATACCACACACCATCACAATTAGAGAGTTCTGATAACGCAGAAAGATTAAGGATGTGTTCCAAAGCACCTTCACACCCTCGAGGTTATGCCAGAGGTTTGGAGGATTACTGTTGCCATGGATACTGGCTTCGTCCGTGGATCAGAGGGCCACGAGACTCAGGATTGATGGTTTACAGGGAACAAACGCAACTTCGTGCTCTGATCTTACATTAACGGTCTTGCTCACGCCTGTCGTATCCCCCCACTACCCCCCTCCCACACACACAGTGCTCTTAAAATGACACTCATTCCAGGCTTCCGGGGCCTGTGCCAGAATTGCTCAGTTTGAGCTTAAACAATCAGCAGAGCCAGGATTTAGTGGCCTAATAAATACAGTGCGAGTTCAGTTTAATCGCTGAGTGGATCTGAAAGAGACACTGACAAGCCAAGAGACATCAGCGCTTTTTTCTGGAACCCCCCCACCACAGCACAAACCCACACTGCTCTCCAGTGGCCAGTGGCAATCATCAGCAGGAATAAAAAAGCAAGTTATTTGGTCTGTAGTAACATACTGTATCTCTCTTATTTGATCCAATCTTTTTAGGTGTAGAATTTATTATGAGTGAGGTCCACCAACATAAGCTTTAGTTTGAACATACACACACACATACTGAGTACTCCAAAAGAAATATGGCTTTGATCAGAGCAGAACGTTTGAAATGTGAAGGCTTCTGTGTCTCTCTGTCTCCTTTTGTCCTCTATCTTTTTTCTCTTGCCATTCCCTCTTGCTGTCTCACTCCCTCTGCCCTCCTTTTCTCTTTTTTCGCTTGCTCTTCTCTCTGGCTCTCTCACTCCCTCCGTGTCCCTCTGCTCCTCCTATCACGTCTCTCTGCATCCACTCCTCAGCTACACGGCAGTGGCCCGAGTTGGTTCCCTGCAGCTGACACATCTCTGCGTTTAAACAGAGACACCTACCCTTTTCTGAAAAGCAGTGTGTTGCCAGTCTTATTCTGTTCTCCAGACAATGGTTCTTAAGATTCTGCCTGTAGAGTGATTTCATCAAAGAAACTAATTGGTAGCTACAAGCTTCTGCTCATTATGTACTGTGTGTGTGTGTGTGTGTGTGTGTGTGTGTGTGCGTGCATCCTAATCCTGTTAATGTATGATATGGTGGTGTTATATAATGACTGTGCTGATTACTTGTGTGCTGAGAAGGAAAAGTGTACTAGAGTCAGTACCACTAAATCATGAGGTTGGAAAATAACAGTTAATCAGACTTGGAACCAAACATTAAGGTGCATAAAAAAACAGGTCAATTTTAAAGCAGGAGCCTGTTAGTCCACAGCTGACCTTAATAGTGGATGATTGAAGATGACCACCAGTCACGAACAACTGCCGAAAAGGTCAGGAGGTTGCCCAGGATGCAGCCAAAGACAATGAACACACCAGCAAAACCGTGGAGAGTTCACAGTTAGGTGTGAGCTGCTGCTAACCTCAAGAACAGGAAGGCCTGGGTACAGCCTTGTACAGAACACATAAAAACAAGCCACATGATTCAGAACTTACTGCATGGGCTGTATCTTCCCCGAGCAACCGCATCTGTCTTTGTTGACAAGGTGACTGTCGACTCACTGCAGGATGAACTCTGAAGGCAGAAGCATCTTTATTGACCAGATCCAGCTCTTCCATTTCTGAGAGAATGGATACATTCCCTCTGTGTGGACTCACACACTCACATGCAGCTCAGTATACAGATCTAGAATGCTCACATGTTGATCCAGGGATCTTGTTCCAGAGTTCCAGTACATTGGTTTTGAAATGATATTAATACAGAGACGCAATACTGTTTATAGAGAGATTCAGTATTGTTTACAGAGAGCCTCTGTATTCCTCAGTACTGACATTTTTGTCATTTTAAATTCATAGCTTGACACAAATGGTTCATGTCATGCCCAAAACGAAACACTAAAAATATCTCAACATAAAATCATTCTGTGCAAACTGAACGTATCAATATAACCGTTCTTGCTAACCACACTGGAAGCAGAAGGCAGTGGTGATTGTAGTAGAGAATAAGTTTGTTCTCGGTCCTGGAGACTAACTGTCCCCAGGAGCTCAGTGCTGGACTGTCCACTGCCTCACTGCTCAGTGCTGGACTAATCAGTTAGCTCCATTGGCTTTGTCCAGGCAGACATTTTTGACATATTCCGTTTTGAGAAGACAGGATTTTCTGCAGTCTGAATGCCAAAAGCCACATAAAATGTGATTTTTTTTTAGCTAAGTTTACATGTGGCTTCAAATTTTATCATGATGGGAAGGGGTGCTCAACTTGACATCAGAATTTGCAAAAAGAAGCTTCTTAATAACATGGATGAGAACCAACATGGGTCCACCTGATTCACATAATGGTAATACTGGTTGTAAAAGCTGCATGACCAGCATGTTTTTTGTCGCTGGTGCATAAACCCAAGAAACTCAAAGCGTTTAAATTCATATTGCCCCTTTTTCACAGTACAAACCATAGCATGCTGTCAATGCTGGTAGCTTGCATATATTTGAAGCATTTACTGAGGAGAGAGATGTGAAAGGAAGTGGGACCTTAAACTGAGGGGAAGATGCAGGTGGTAGGTTACCTGATTGATGGGTGTGACAGTCTTAAATTGCTCAATGATTCAGAGATTGAGCTTCCAGGAGGTGGGCATCCTTGTTAGATAGCCACTATCTCTCATTCTACGACTATGCTCAGAAGCTTCCCTGGAGTGGTGATTGACTTGGACCTCAAGCTTCTCAGTGGGTAGCAGCATGTGACTGGGTTGCTGAACACCTTCTTGTTGCCTTTACACTAGTCATCAACTGCTGGAACTGCTTCCCTTCCAGAGTTCAAGGGGAGGCTAACCAAGGTGTGCCGACGCCAGACTCAAATTAACACCAGGATGTTCCATAAAATAACTCCAAACCTGGATACCTTGGTCTTATTTATCATCCATCATCCAGAACCAGAAGAAGATATGGTAGAACAGAGCATCAGTGTCTGGTGGCCAGTGGGGAGACCTGCAAGAGGCAGATGTAACCTTTGAGTAGCGGTTGTAACGGAGGCTGACTTCCATTCATCTCCTTCCAGGACCTGAATGAGATCATATGTGCTCCACAAGTTAAAGGTCAAATGTGCACTCTACACAACTGGTCTTGTGGATGGTGCTAGAGTCTTGGGGTAGGGGACCTCAGTGATCTACATGCTCTATTCTTCTTCTCTACGAAGGAGATACCTCCACAGTAAAAACAGTCTGGACTGGGATCTTCGTTATCATTTTTAAGAAGTGCGGCTGGTGCTTCCTAATTCCATAGCTGAAGGGATCCAGTTGGCGATGAGATTGTTGCACTTCCTGAAGCACTTTGTCTCACACAGTCAAGTTGCCAAGAAGATCTGGTCTAGGGACAGATAGAGCCATTTCGGTAGATAAGTTCATTCTAGTAGTGGATTCAAAGAGAGCTCTCACCTTGCGAGCAAAAACATCCACAGCAGAGGAGAGTCACACTGAAACTTGATGTTGCAGGGAAAAATTCTCCTTCTGCTGTCCTGTGCTGTAATGAGACGTCCTCCAAGATGACTCCTCCCAGCATGCATGAACCTCCGCCTGTGCCGTGGCCATAGGCCTTACTGACTCAGAAACACTAGTGGATACCAAAGCAGGAAGTTTAATACACAAAGGAACAAAAGAAGATGATACAGAACCACAAAGAATTTTTCAGGCATACACAAGAGAATGGGAATAATGACATGAATGGTAATATGGGAATAGTAATGACATAGTGGCAAACAAACTAAGAAAAACACTGGAGCTGGTGTGTTAGAATGGTAAACCACAGAACAGTGTTTCCACAGGAACGCAGTAGAAACATGTAGCGTGGTGGCAGTGATTAAGGAAGGAGTCCTGAAGCACAGTCCTACCACCCCCCCCCCCCCCATTTCTGCTTGTTCTTGTTTTCTTTGCTCTACATGGCTAGTTGGGGTTTTCCACAAGCTTTTGTCATGCATTTGCAAATAAGATAGAATTTTATTATCCCTCCAGGGGAAATTTATCATTGCTACAGCAGTAGAATTAACTGTAAATAAAGATAAGAGTAACATGCATAAATGTACCATGCTTGGGATCCACAAAACTGTCTTGAAAAACTGACCCTGTCCAGTGTTTGGAGGTCTTGGTTTTTTTCTTCACTGGCAGTTTTACTGAACAGTTGGCATAAGTGAATGACATCCATGACTCCTGGATAAAGGGCAAGTGGAACATTTGATGAATGTTTACCTTGACAGCTGTGCTTTGAATACAAGTGTTCTAGGTCGTAAATTAATGACCACTGCTGAAAAAACTATCAGTTTTTGGTCTGATGTTGAAGACCATAGGTGTGTGTTGTATACTGTAGGTCACTGGTTAAGGCACTTGACTAGTGATCAGAAGGTTTCTGGTTCAAACCCCACCTCTGCCAAGTTGCCACTGTTGGGCCCCTGAGCAAAAGCCTTTAACTGCTGTATTCCCTCACAATTGTAAGTTGCTTTGGATAAAAGCGTCAGCCAAATGCCATAAATGTCCTTGTTAGCTATATCTTGTTGATTGGGAAAAGATAGAGGAGGTTCATCTCAGTTTTATTTCTTATACCACTTTTAACAATGGATATTGTCCCAAAGCAGCACCACAGAAATATAAAAACAGATTTTACGTTTGTATACATTTTTCCCTTTTATCCCTGGTGAGCATGCTGGAGGCAAGGAAAAACTTCCTGAGATGACAAGCGGAAGAAACCTTGAGGGGAATCAGAACCCATCTTCATTTGGGTGATATGGAGAGTGAGATTATAAATAGTTTCCTGATATATAGTAGAACCCTAAAACTGATCAGGCTTAGTTTTCACGTATCATTACATATCACCACAACAAGTTCTAGCTTGTATCTGTAGTTTGTCCATCATGGTGATTTTTGACTGTCCATGTGGTTCATCCTCAGCAGCAGTGAGTGATGTTCAGTTGGTGAGACTCAAAGCAGAAGAAGGACATCAGTGTGGATCAGGCATGTGTGGAGATCAGGAGGAGTCAGGAATCTGGATCACTGGTTTCTTCTGGTACCTCATATGTAGCACGTGTAGCTCGACCGAAAGGGACGAAAGGGAGGTGAAGAGAGAGTAGGAAGTGATCACAGAATATCAGGTGTGCTTCTTTAATGTAATGGTTACAGAAAAATGTATGATTGTTGCAAAGAGCAAGCAGGACTAGTATGAGAGAGCCTTGAGACATAAAGTATCCAGCCACTCACTATCACAAATTTGAGTGAACTTGAGAAATGGGAGGGTGACGGCATCCAAATATCCCAGTTTACCAAAACACTATTACCATGAACCCTCCAGCTCATAGACTTTAGCTACAAAAAACTTAAAATGCCTGAGTGAAATAGATTTTCAAACAAGTACATAAAGTCTGAGACTGTGTATGAGTCCCTAACACTAATTGGAAGTCTGATCCATAAATGATGGGCTTTGTAAGAGATTGAGGTCTTTCTCTGCTCTAGTCCACATAAGGAACTTCACGTCCTTCACGAAACCCACTGCAGCCTGTAAACCTCCCTCTTGCCTTCAAGAGAGAAATGCTGGAATTCAGATGTCGTTAATGCCCCAGTTGCCATGACGCCCGCGCCTGCTGCTGTCATGTAATGTTGTCCCCGGCGACAAGAGGCATAATTGATTTTTTTTTAAGTATCCGAGCTCCAAATTGTGCAAAACACAGTAGGCGTAGCCGAATCGTCAAAGATAAATGTGGCAGAGACTTCTAAAAGGGTGCGTCAAAATCACAGTCTCGCCGGAAATGTAATGACTCGCGTCAGCAGCAGACTGTTCACACCATACATGCAACTGGTTCTCGTTGAGGGGGAGAAAAAGAAAGAGAGGGAAGGAAACAGACACAGAAAAGAGACACAGAAAGAGAGAGAGAGAGTTAAACACAGAAAGAGACACAGAGAGAGACACACAGAGGGAGGGCCCGAGAGAGGGAGATTGACAGAAAAAAACAGACAGACAGAAGGAAGAGAGAGAGAGAGAGAAAGAGAGACCAACAGACACACCCATCAGAAATCAAACGTCTGATCTCCATATCAGGCCTCAGGCTGCTGTCATTGGGCAGGCAGGACTTGCGACTGCGGTGGGCACCGTTCAACCCATTTGCTTTCTCTTTCATCTCCCATCAAATGCTGTTTCACTGACGGGAGATCTGGACTCTGCACACTAGGAAAATCCCCGCCTGCAGCCTTTGAAGGGACTTGGTGGGAAAGAAATCAACGTTTTACTGCCTGAACTGGATTTCTGTAACTCCGAGTCAATTTCTGTCTCGGATTTATATTCTAGAATTGGAATTCTAGAAGAGGTCTTGAAATCCAGATGAATGGATCCTACCTTCTTGTTCTAGCACCGTGTAGAAGCATTTGAGAACGTGCAGGCTTCTTATAAAATATACTGAGATCTGAGAGACTCCCAACTCTTCTTGAGTTCCAATTCCATAAAATTGCATATAGCATCATCAAGGTAATGACAGTTGTTCCAGAGGTTCTCTAGACAGCTCAACAATAACTACTCTCCATGTTTCAGAATATAATGTCTGCCTTGGGGGATCAAACTATAATTGACAAAAAAACCCCCAAAAAAACCTCTTATACAGTTTGTTTATATTATCTCCCTGTAGGGCTGACCAGCCAGTCAGAAAACTCCCTCAGGGCCTCCCTCACGCCTATTAAACCTGCACAATAACTCAAAATGCTGCTGACGATGACCAGTTACAGCCAGAGGCCTGAAACTGCACCATGGCCAACAGTCGGGTCCGTGTGTCCTTCACCTTAGTTTTGCTATTCAATGCCTTCAGATCTGTTTAGCAGAAGATTTTACTTTGAAATTAAATGCTATGGCTGGTTGTGACCGGCTCCTGTATCTGAGAGCATCGCTCACATTGTTCGTCCTTTAACAGAATTTGGGTATCTAGCTAAGCAATTAGTAGTCACAATTGACCAAAGGCTTTTATCCAAATAACTAATGACAATTAATATCCTTTCAGACGTTCTATGTATCCAGTGGATGGTGAATTGGCTAATATTTCAAAGCATTCATAAATCTATACTTGCTCATGCCATTAGGACTTTTCATATTGACAGGCACAGGACAAGATTCGCCAGTGTCAGATTTTGTTGGTGCTTCAGCTGCATTTCCTCCTTTAATGGGGCTTCATTTTGGATGGACCCCTGCTGAGAAACCAGCAAAGAAACCTGGAAAGACACAGCACTGAATCATTCAGACCGTTCCTGTCATTAGTACATACTCTTTGTTGCAGAAGACACACACTCATACACGCATGCACCTTTGTTCAATTACTTTCTTCACTCACGCTCTGTTCCTGCTCTTTTTTTCTATTTCTCTCATTTTTCTGCTTGGTTCCCTGTATGTAATATTTTTCTCTTGTTAGGTCACTTTGTTTTCTCTTTCTTAAAGCAGCAGTTATACTAATGTAGGTGTTTTGTCTGCACTTTATCATGACATGTTTTTTTTTCATATGCTTTTGGTTTTTCCCCAATCCTCTCTCCGTCACTAAAGCCTCTTGCTTTGAAGCCTTGGCAGATTTTGCTTTCTGAAAGTCTGACTCATTCCTTGCTTCCTTTCCATCTGTCTCTCTCTCTCTCTCCCTCTCTCTCTCTCTCTCTCTCCTGCTCTGTCTCACTTGCATTCACAGATACCAGTGCACACGTGCTTCTTTTTTCACACGTTAATTAGCACGTCCCCGATAAAGACACGGAGCTAAGGGGTGGCAGACTGAGTGCCTGTAATAGAAGGCACTGCATGAAGAGAGAGGGAAAGGGAGAAAGAAGGTGAAAGTGTGTGTGTGTGTGTGTGTGTGTGTGTGTGAGAGAGAGAGAGAGAGAGAGAGAGAGAGAGTAGGAGTCAGAACTAGCCAGACCAACACTTGCTATCAAAGCCATGCAGAGTCAAGGGTCAAATGCACATCTATGTACCAGAATCAGAAATCACTTCTTTCTACAGTAAACAACAGTAACCTGAAAACAAATAAACAACAACATCACAAGCTGCCTACCAGCTTGTTTATTCTCCCCAGCAGAGAGGAAAATAGGAGGTTGGTGTGTGTGTGTGTTTAACACAAATAAAATGGCGCTAGACAAGGCAGAAAGAGTGAGGGATGGGTTGAGCAAGAAGGGTTGATGGCTAGAACTCACAGTAATCTTGCTTTGTGTGGCACCAAACATACACACACACACACACCTATTCTCTTAGCAGTTTAAAACCTCAGATAATGAACCCTACCTCCTACCCCTAACCTCCTCCAACTTAACCCAGATGGTGTTCCACGTCCAGGGCACCATGCCTGTGTATATTCCCTAAAACTGGGGGATTATGTGGCATGAGCATGGACTAAACTTCCACTAGCCTTACCACTTCCTGCAATGGTTGGTCAAGCTTTGTAGAGCTTCATTACGGAACACTTGTACCACACATTACATTTGTGGATTTTTGCAGCTTGATGAGTGATTTAGTATTCTAGGTGTTTTGGTGAGCTATCTGAAAGGTTTCTTTTTCAGAACTAGATTCTGATTTGGTCAGGTTCTCATCCTAATTAGGCCACCATGATACTGAAACTTTCAGTTACTTTCAGTACTTTCTTTTTCCTTTTTGAAGATTCATTCCTCATGCGGCTAGGACAGCAAGGTCTAAATCTAAATATTCAAATCACAAAGCACTAAAAATAAATTTAAAAAATGTAGCCTGATCTGGGATCAGATCCTGCATGCCAAACCTTCATCATGAGCCAATTAGAGCATAAATGGTAGGACTGTTCTCAGCTCAGATGCAATGGGGACACTTCCACCATGTGTGACAGTACCCTGAACAAAATTCATTCAGCCCAGATTTACTGCTCTCACTCAGGCGTTTCAATAATCCCAGCTGGGCCTCCCAGTTCGAGCTCTATCCTTCACTATTTTCAGTTAATACCATTAGAAAATGTCACACACACACGTATTATAACACTTTCAATAGGGACTCGTTTTTAATTTTACACACAAATGGATGGGATTAAACTGGAAAACAATCAAAAAGGGGGTCAGTGAACCATTACCCCATCCTCTCTGTCAGTGTGAAAAAAGTGATAAAACAAACAAACAAAGAAAACCCAACAACTGACGGCCATTGCAGCCTTTATGCCATTTTCCTTGTCCTCGGCATAAGGCATTAAAGTGTATGTAGGATTATTGCGCCATCTGCTGTTAATATTCTGCTTTGCAGGGTTTCTGTTGCTCATATATTTGAGCAGGTGATGGTCTGCATAGTATGTATACTGCATATGGTCAGTACATGTTAACAGAACTGAAACCGAAGTGGATGCGGTGAGATCACCCTGCTGGAAGCACTTCCTTTACAGGGACTTTGCAACGGCGTGCACCTTTCCTGTTTCAGTGCTTGTCCAGGCCCTTGTCGTACGCACACACACAGTTACGTAACGAATAATAGTCACCAGCGCTGCTCTGAAGTACGCGCGCGTGTGTGTGCAGCAGAAATGATAGGCATTTGGCGTCTGTAGGGATTAAATAGACAAACAAATTAAACAAAAAAGGTGCATTGAATAATCTAATAAACTGGTGATTGTGAGCGACGGAGTGTTGTGATGGACGAATGAGTGATCGGTGCTCTGTGATTGGATACCGGCCAGAGCGTGATGATACACTCTCTGTCTCGCTTTCTTTCATATTCGCTCTTTACTTTTAGATCCGACCTGAATTTTATTCATATCATTAAAAAACACATTTGGGAAAAGTTATTTTCATGACAGTTACCATACCCTCTGCCGGTATTATAACTGTTTCACACATTGAGTTTGCACGCTGCTCTGACCCTTACACTCACGTCAACATTAGCTAAACACGTCTAAAAATAAAACACTCGCAATTATATCAAACAACGCACCTTGTGGTCAAGTAACTTCTGCTAATCACTAAACAGGGACCAGAACAGATGCAAACCGAATGTCCGAATTGGAGCGGTGAATGTGCAGTGGATGTTTGCTGTAGGGAAACGGACCCGGTGCACAGCGCAAGTCCAGTCCAGTAAGCGAGACGTCACACATCTCGTTATGCTCTCGTTCTCTCGATGGATAAGAACTGATTTAGCAACTGATTTTGCGATTAATCACACGTAGCATCACCCCAGTGCGGAAGGCATTTACTAATTAGATTTCATGTTTTCAGGTGTCACCAGGTGTTTTTATTGCACATATTTTTTGTGAGACCTTTGTCAGTTCTTTTGAAAAGATGTGCGAAAACGAAAGTTGTGAGAATATTGTTAACATATACTGTTCTAAGAAGGTGACGATGATTAGAGTTTATTAAATGCGTTTCAACAAAAAAATGTTTTAATGGTTGATTTGTCAACAAGAAGATGAAGAGAAGATGAAGGTTATTTACTTTTCATAATTATTTTTAGCAATTGTCTAAAAATAATAAAAAAAAAATTTATTTGTGGTCTCAGTGCATTTTAAATACTGAATAAAATGTAATAAAGGAAATTTAAACAATGTATCATCAACAGTTAAAATAAAATATTCAGTGACGTTATGTTTAAGGGTGTTTTTCTCTGTGCTATTTTGCCAGGATTGGTCATTAATTGGGAGCTATTTTCTTTTTTTTCTTTCTCTTCTTTCTTTCTTTCTTTCTTTTTGCATTTTATTCTTATTATTCAGCTTCTGTTGTAACCTGCATTAGATCAAAGTGTCTGCAGAATTAATTAATGTAAATGAATATGTATTGTTGTGCCCCCCCCCCCTCCACCACCCACACCCCCTCCCCATGTCTCTGCTTCTCCCTAGATTACGGGGGCTATCCTCCTGGCAGTTGGACTATGGGGGAAGTTTATGCTGGGTCCGTACATTTCCCTGATTGCCGAGAACTCCACCAACGCACCATACGTGCTCATTGGCACGGGCACCACCATCATTGTATTCGGCCTGTTCGGATGCTTCGCTACCTGCAGAGGGAGCCCCTGGATGCTCAAACTGGTGAGAGACGGAGGGAGGCAGGGAGGGGGAGAGAGGGAGGGAGAAGGGGGAGAGAGAAGGGAGGGGGAGAGAAGGGAGAGGGAAAAGTGGGAGAGAGAAGGGGTAGAGAGAAGGGAGGGGGAAAGAGGGAGAGAGAAGGGAGGGGGAGAGAAGGGAGAGGGAAAAGAGGGAGAGAGTGAAGGGGTAGAGAGAAGGGAGGGGGAAAGAGGGAGAAAGATAGGGGAGGAACAGAGAAAATGAGAGATGGAGAGAGAGAGAGTGGTTAAAAGAAGGGAGAGAGAGAGAGATAATAGGGGCAAGGAGATAGGAAACTGGGAATGTTGTCATTGAGGCTGTTGTCAGCATGGCTTTTGAAACAAATACACTAGAACGGGGTTCCCTACTCCGATTCTAGAGATGTACTTGCCTGCTGAGAATATGCACTAGAACAGGGTTCCCTTTTCTAGTGTATAAATTCTAGTATATAATTTGATTTGCAGAGATTGTCTCCAACACTCCTGGCTTGGATATTTTAGGATGACACTGCAGGCCTTGATTAAATGTGATTAGTGCACTGCAGGATGGTAGGACTGGATTGTAGGGCTGGGCACGGGCACTCATGCATGAAACTAGCTGGCTGAGTCCAACAGCACCACCTAGAGGACAAAACCCTTTTTTTTTTGCTGTAGTCGTGCGTAACTTAAGCCCCTTATCCCTAAAGTATTCTGCCACAGACTGAAAAGTTAACCTCCCTGTTCTTTCTCTTTTGAAATACTTTCTCCCACTCACCCCACCTCTCACTTTCTCCTTCTCTCCTCATTTCTCCCACTCTCCCTCTCTCTATTTTCCTTGCTGCCCCCCCCCGCTCCATCCCCAGTATGCGATGTTCCTCTCACTGGTGTTCCTCGCAGAGCTGGTTGCAGGCATCTCTGGTTTTGTCTTTCGTCACGAAGTGAGTAACGTGCTTCAGCACACACACATACACACAGACATACCGAGCGATCATGGATGCTTCAAGGAGTGACCAATATGACATTGAAAAGTGTGTGTATGTGTGTTTCTTCAGATTAAGGGAACCTTTCTGAGGACCTACAACGAGGCTGTGCAGAACTACAATGCCCAGGACGAGAGGAGCTTGGCGGTGGATAACGTGCAAAGGAGTGTGAGTAAACAATTCACTTCTAGAACACTGAGGCCTGTAACCACGCCAGCCAGACCCTCAAGCTCCACTATGGACTCGTTATTTCTAAACCATTCTTAGAGTTGCTTTTCCATAGCTTCTATATGAATCAATATCATTACACTTTAATATCGTAATATCATAAAATTAATTTACCTTCCAAACTTCTAGGTCTCTGTCTTTCTCCCTCTGTTTTTCTCCCCGTCTCTCTCTCTCTCTCTCTCTCTCTCTTTATCTCTCTCTCTCTGACTCTATGTTGTTCTGGGATTCTCCCGTTTCTTTGCCTGTAGCTTCGCTGCTGTGGTGTGTTGAACTACACTAGCTGGTTCACCAGTGTGTATTTCCCAGCTAGCGGAATTCCATCCAGCTGCTGTGTCAACATCTCTGACTGCCATTTGTCAGACCTGCGCAACACCACCACAGCCCCTAGCAAAGTGTACCAGCAGGTAACACACACACACACACACACACACACACACACACACACACACACACACACACACACACACACACACACACAC
>JAOXYF010000020.1:2653038-2678457 GCA_028565775.1 Sternarchorhynchus goeldii | reverse complement strand
TCTCCCCCTGACTTGTGTCTCTACCCATTCCCTTTCCCTCTATCTCCTTCTTTCTCTTCATTTTCTCTCTCTCTCTCTCTCTCTCTCTCCCTCTTCTCTCTCTCTCTGTCTCTCCCTTTCTGTCCCCCTTCTCTGCCTCTCCCTCCCTTCTCTCTCTCTCTCTCTCTCTCTCTCTCTCCATGATTAATCCCCCACTAGCGTGTCTGGACTGCATCGATAGCATGGCCCTGTGCAGGTTACCGCTATCCTTTACTCAACTGACCTGCATTCATCACAGTGGGCTTGCAGCTTATTGGATGACTGAAAGTGGGTGTGTCAGAGCCAGAAGCACAGGGCCTGGGCAGTACTGAGATGCTTGGGGGTGGGGTGGAGAGAGAGGGGGAGGGGTTGCGACCTGATGGACCAGATAAACCAGGATTTCACTGGAGAAAGCTGCCAAGTATTTGTTATTTGATAAGCAGTTCTGGCAGTCCTGACAGTGTGGTATGGTGTGTGTGTGTGTGTGTGTGTGTGTGTGTGTGTGTGTGTGGGCATTTCCTTCACAGCTCATCGGGATGCTGTTGGCATGCTGTCTTTCACGATTTATCACTGCTAACCAGTATGAGATGGTCTAGCAGAGTGGGTGCAGGTAAGTGGACTGGTGAACGAATACACTGTGCATTCACCCAAGCACCAAACATGCATCCCTAGACACACTGACACGCCAAAACTCATAGGACAGGAACTAGTATGGTGTAGGACCTCCTCCAGCTCAGTGAAATGCGGCAACTCGATGTGACATCGAGTCCACAAGGGGACGGAAGATGTCTGGAGGGATGCTGAGTGATGGCATCTGGACAGCCACCCACAGCTCCATGGGATTTGTAGGTGCAGGATCTCAGGTGTGAATGGACCTGTCCACCATATCCTGTAAATGCTCGACTCGCCTCATGTCAGGAGTATGTACAGGACACACCATCTGTCGGAACTCTCCAGAACGCTCCTCGAACCAGTTCTGGACAACTTGGAGCCGATGGCACGGTGCATTATCCTGTTGAAATATCCAATCACTGTGGAGGTACATGAAGGGCTGCAGATGGTCCCCAAGCAGTGAAACACAGTGGGCACCAGTCACTGATCTGTTTAGGCAGACCAGTAGACCCCACTCATGTCATGAGAACATATCCCACACCAGTATGGAACCACCACCAGCATCTGCACAGTTTCGTGTTGACAGCTGGGGTCCATGGCTTCATGGACACATGAACCCTACCATTAGCGCAAAACAAGTTGTACCACAACTCATCAGACAATGTCACGCTTCCAGTCCTCTAGGTTTCAGTTAGGAACCTTACAAACCCCAGGTGAGGGCACAGTGTCAGGTGTTGTGGTGTTAACAGAGGCACTCAGAAAGGCCTTCTGCTTCCATATCCCATGGAAGATGCACAAAAATTACCTGCAAGAAAATGCACAAGGAGCTTCCTGCATGGAACGTGGACGTGATTTCTGTCCGAGTCACTTCTATCCAGACCGCCACCGTTCATGATTGTTACGCCCCCGTGAAATATTAAATATTAGATGTTCGCAAAACTTCAGAAATGTGATATTCCGTTCATCTGGTACCCACTATCCAGCCTCATTAGAACTCGTTGACAATTCACGTCACCTTACAATGAGCACGCTGGCCAGTGTTCAACCTCACAAGATACTGTAACACCTCACAACTTATACTCATATGGGCCTCCTGAAGTCAATCCTAATCAATTTACATGCTGGTATCCCATGACGTTTGGCATGTCACTGTATACACGCACTAAAATGTCTCTACAAGCACATATATAAAGTACACTGACACACACAAACACACACTCACTAAATGTATTCTGAAAGGTGAGGGCAGTATGGTGCAATGCATTGAAATATTGCTCTATGTGTGGGCAAGAGGGCATGCAAGATGGAGAGAGAGAGAGAGGGAGGGAGAGAGAGACAGACAATGAGGAACAGACATATACAGAAAAAATGAGGGGAGAGAGAGAGGTAGAGAGGGAGAGAGTGAGAGAGAGATGGAGAGAGCATTTAAGGGAAATAAATTGGACAGAGGTAGACAAAGATAATGAAAATGCATCATATATACATAAATACTAATTACTTATTAAACAGTGGACAATGCTCGCTCGCTCGCTCTCTCTCTCTCTCTCTCTCTCTCTCTCTCTATCTCTATCTCTCTCTCTCTCTCTCTCTCACTCTGTGTAGTTATATGGAGAGGAGTATTCCCAGGTTGTGTTCTATCCATGTCTATGTGTCTCAGGCCCCAGGCTAGTGTGTTATGTAGGGGAACCTGTGTGACAGATGTACACTTTTACAATCTCACATACACACACACCAACAAAACATATTCTCACACCTGGATACTCACACATATACCTTCCCAGTGGCAGCATGTGACAACACTAGGAATTCTAAACAAAGCTGCTTCCCAATTAAACCTTCTTCATTATGGCTGGTTGCCTCTGTAATCAAACACACACACACACACACACATACATACACACGCGCGCGCATACACACACGCGCACACCTGAATGTTTAGAATCAGCGTTGGAGTCTCTGTGATAGTGTTAGACTCTGGAGAGAACAGCTGTTGAGCGAGGGAGAAAGAAGGAGAGAGAGAGAGAGAGAGAGAGAGAGAGAGAGAGAGAGAGGAATTCCTTACTGTCATAGTGAAATATGAGATTGCATGTGACCTACAAGTGTCACTGGGAAGACACATGCACAATTTCAGTGACACACACGCACGCACGCACGCACACACACACACACACACACACTTTCTAATCTAAACCTTCTTATTGTTTTCCAGCAGGGAGGCTTGCAGAGGGCATACGTCAGTTCAGAGACCTGGGGAGAACTCCCAAGAAACTAGCACACTCCATTCTACACTTCTTCCCACACCTCTCTTATTCTCTCTCTCTCTCTCTCTCTCTCTCTTTCATGACTGCCTTTTTTTTTACTTTTCTCTCTCTTCATAGTGTATCATTCCTAATTGTGCATTTTGTGGAGCTTCTTTTAAAACCCTTGACCTTACTCTAAACTCTCTCTCTCTCTCTCACACACACACACACACAGTTTGCCTCTTTCTCTCAGCTCTGTGTAAAAACGTGCATGCTGATGCAGTTACACTTCATCATAAAAAAAACTTCAACCTGCATTTTTTATCAATTAACCCATAACTGACTTCAGTGCGTTGTAGGTATAGTTCATAGTCTGATACGTTTTTTTTTTTTTAAAGAAAAAAGTAATGATGAATTTTTGTTGGTGTTGTTATTGTTGTTGCCGTACGTTCGCTGTAGTGAAGTCTTTGGTGGAGGGGCGTACCACGTGATGGAGCCGCGTCTGCATCTCCGTGCCACTGTTAAAGCTCTGCGCAGCGTGCCGTGTGGCTTCGGGTGCTCGTGCTCGTGCTGCGTTTTTAGGTCGCTCTCTCAGTCCGAGATCGCTGGCTTTCACCACTCCTCCTCTTATCCTGGGTCCCACTACGGCGTGCGCCACAGCCGACTAGAACCGAATTATTTAAAAAACAGACTCGTTTTTTTAGGCTGTGAACTCGTATGGCTCGAGCTGTGGGCGGATTTTTTTTCTTAAATTCAGCAACAATGCGGTAATTCTTAAGCTTTCTGGTTGGTGACATCATGCTGAAATATGTGATTTTTTTTTATCAAGCTATATAAATGTCCGCAAGCACGCGACACAGTTTTATTGGCACTCAAAAAATCTAAAAAACAAAAACAAAAAAAAACAATAAAATAGTATAACGCTTTTTCCAGAATGTTTGAAAGCTGGCCAAAAACATATCAGCCATCAAAAAAAATATTTTTAAAAAACATAGCTAGCCTAAAAAATGATGTAATCTGTTTAAAAAACATACGATTTTATGAAAGGTTGATCAGAACGTGAAAACCAGAGAAATTCAAGAATAACCAGAAATAGAAAAAGACTCCATATTTTTGTGAATTTGGAAGTCTTTTGCTGTATAAGTTCTTTACACTTCCCACGCTGCAATGCGATGCGTTGACTCAGACATTTCCCTTCTCCACTACCCGCACAGATGAATTCTGATACGGAAAGAATCCGGACACCTCGAATCACCCTGCCGCTCTAGATCCGACTCCAGTTCTACATTTACATTTTCGGCATTTAGCAGACGCTCTTATCCAGAGCGACTTACAAAACTGCTTTGTCATCTATTCACAGAATATAGCCAGTACTGCAGGTCAAAGACACCGTTGAACTAAAATACTGTTCAATACAAGAATCATCGCCGATGCCTAGAATAAATGCAAAATGAGCACATGCACGCTATCAAACAACCACAAGTGCAATACTAAACACTGCGTTCTGGAACTTAGACAGTCGTAAAGACACCTGTGTGCGTAGGCTGTGGGAGTGCGTCTCCGGGCGAGGGTTTAAGGGTAGGTACGGTGGAAATCGCTGCGGTCTGTCACTGAGCTGCTTCTTGGACTGAACTGTGACGTGAATTTAAGTTAACAGGCTGTTGGCAGCACGTTTAAATCTCTGTCTTTCTTTTCTTTGTTGTTTTGCCTACAAGATGATTATTACCATAATAAGAATACTTGTTTATGTTTAAACTGTTTTATTAAGTCTTACAGGTTTTCCTGGTGTTGATGGATTATTCAGTATTGCTTAGTCAATGAATCTATAGTCTGTGAATATACTAAAGTCAACCACACATTCTGAAGCCAGACAAGCGAACGAATAATACTACTTTGTATAATAAAACAAACTTTTTAAAACTTATCACCAGCTGGCAAACAAAATGTATGTTGATATAGTAAACAACTGTGATCTCTGTTAATAAAATGGTCATTTCATCGTTCCTGGTGCCTCATTGTCGGTCTTTTCCGTATCATATTACCGATCAGTAACGCAATAATAACATACAGTTGCAATCTACTGTCATTTGGATGACGTCAGCGCACGATTCCCACACACGATTCTTCACATGTAAAACAAGGTCGTGATAAGCTCTACAAAGAACGGGTGATTTTATAAAGCGGCAGATCTAAATGTTTGTAGTTGTAACAGACCACTGTTTGTAATAATTGGTATTTGGCAATGAGAGACAAAATAAGTTGTTACTATTTACAGCTTTTACTGTTGGTTTTATTACTTATCTATTATATATATGTTAATGTGTATAAAGCAGGCCATGTCATGATCAACACTGTTGGCTGTTTTTGGACAAACCTTTTTTCTACATACATAACATTTTTAAATAACACAACACATGTCCACGGGAGAGGTGTTTAACTCTTTAGTACATTAACTGCTGTCAAGTTTGAAGCAGAATATTATTATTTAACATATACACAGAGAATGCTGATTTTTATTCTCTGTAAGGATGGTCATTGAATTTTGCGGGTTCTCTTCAGCGCAAACACTTACATGATGTCGCTCTGTTTTTGACCGTTAGATGGCAACACAATCCTGTTGAAAAACGGAACCCACGGCAAGGTCTCTCGCAAAGCCGTGCAGCCGATGTACGCGTCCACGGACAGACCGGTAAATAGTCTGAATTAGCGTGTGCACGTTTCAGTGGCCACACCTGTTTCCATTGCACACACACACACTCACACACACACACACACACACACACACACACACACAGCCTACACACATTGTGTGAAATAAACAGGCGATGTTTGGCATCAGAAGCAGGGTTCCAGTGTTTTCTGTTGGCCTATTTCTTCTCCTAAGGCCTATAGGCCTAAGTATATGTCCCATCGCCAAAACAGAAGGATTTCACAAGACAACCCTAATTTAATACCTGCCTTGTCTTCTCCATTCGTGGAACGTGAAACGTTGTTTTGCCTGTCAAATTGACATTCACCCCAAGAGCCTAGCTAGCCCGCCTAGCTAGAATCCGAGGCAGCGTGCGAGACAGCGTTCGCTTCACGGACACTAATCTTGTTAAAGCAAATTACCGCAGATCAGCAGACCGCCGGAGGAACCGCTCGCTCGAGACGGATTCAAGACACCCGAAGCTCACGCTGTTAAATACGGGGGACAAATTACATCTCCTATCATTCGTGACGACGAAATCGGAGAGCCTTTTAGCGACGTGTTAGTAGGAAGAACATTTTTGTCTCTTCAGCGAGCACGCATTCATCATTCCACCTCCCTTATTATTTGCAAATATTTGCAATTTTAATAAGACTAATTTGCATAATGCCTAGGATCAACATAACTCTTTGTAGCCCACAGAGCTTGGCATACGCAGCACCCTCAGAATTTGCCTTTGTATTTAAAGAAAGTGAAGGCCGTTTTTTACACTTGCGTTCACGTTCATGACTTGCAATATAAACATAGTGCACTGCAATAATCTTGCACGCCGCGTGCAAAGTTAAGGTGCACAATATAAAGCCTAATACTTGCAATACTGTTTAAACCTCATATACAAGGCTTTCTTTGTTTCCAGAATGTGTCTGATGAATGTCTGATTTAGATGTCTTTCAAATGCTTCTGAGCGTCGGACCCCACAGAAAGCAAATGAACCGAAATACGAGAGGACTGAGCGAAAGTCCGACTGAGACTGTGGGAATAAACGACCCGAAGATTGATGTTACTGACCTGCTTAAAACGAGGAAAGGTAATGGGAACGTTTAGCGACTTTTGGCTGTTAGCCAGCTGACTATGAAATCCTTCATCTCGAAATGGTCCTATCTCCTGAATAAACCAACCGAAATGATCCTCTCCTACAGCCTGTATGTTAAAAAACGTAGTAACCAGTTCAGTTTAATGCCATACTCGTCAAATCCCTGCGATTCAGTTTCAATTATTTGAAATAGGCTGAATTTTATGAAGAATCAGGAAGGAAAAGCGAATAATATTACGTCCCAAATGATCAGAACTGTCCAACTGTTTAAAATTAGTTTGAAGTATGTGATAGGCCATTCTCTACGCCTTTAATATATTTGTTCAACAAACAAGCGATTCGTTGCAATGAATTGCACTGCATTCTCGATTTTAGTTTGGGACGAGATACTGCGTGTTACGAATAGGTGTATCTTATAAACATGACGCTAGGTCACGATGGTGGAACCTTTAGAGAGGCTATTTAGTAGGCCTAAATTAACATAATCCAGACGCAGTGTGAAACCGCCAGTATAAAGTGTTGGCTACGAGCCAACCTCTTTTCCTGGCGCAGACTGCTGCCCTCCTCGCTGTTGAATCAATAAGCTCGGTTCTGATTGTTGAGCGATGAATGATTGCGGATTGATGTGTTGTCACATAAATATTTATGAGTTCTCTGCTCCGCGTGAAGCCTCGCCCCACAACGTCTGAAGCGAACCGAGGCTGAAAACGGGACTCCCCAAGACTATTCGAGACGGCGTTTTAATCAGGGACTTGCGTTCAGGATCCAGTTCTAACCATTGTGCTCTTCTTCATGCAGACATACACATACATGGGATTTGGGTTATTTAAAGGGCCTGTATCATAGAAAACTGATATTTCCTTACTTTGCTGAAATAAAGCATTTTTAAAAGTAACGTGTAAATATTGCTAAAGCTCCAAAACACACCGCTCATTCCACCAGTCCATGAATGTAATCCAATAGATGAGCTCTCTCCAACACCAAACAGGAAACGGCAAAGTGGGTACAGGAACATGTCTGGCACGTAGATGAGACGTGAGATATGGAGTGGACTCCGGGGAGTCCACGGTTCTAGTTTTTTTCTTTTCTGCTGTTTTTTTCCAGAACAAACCACGGCACACACAAGGACGACCGTGGCCAAAAACTACTCCTGTTTCTGCTACATTGTTCAAGTTCCTCTTATTTTAACTTTCCAAGAGAAGCATTTTGGGAAATAATCTGAAAAGGAGTCTAGCTGCAGTCTTGCAAATAGTGACCCTAGAAGAGCCTCAATCTTTGCAAAGTCACTCTGTGACTAAAAACTAAAATGATACACAGGTTGTTGGGCTTTGGTCTTTTAAAAGTATTTTCATAGTCTTTGAAGTCTTCTAGTTTAGGATTAGCATAAAAGGCAGTAACTGAAACAGCCAGTTTAGTTCTACAGGACACCATGATCTTGGAAAATGTTTTTGTAAAAATTTATTATGACTTTTTGATACATTAAGCCACACAAACTTTGCAAGCAGACAATCAAAGAACAATATTAAACCAAAGAATAATGCGAGTATCTGAATGAATCTGCTTTTAAAAAATGACAGAACAGTTGCAGATACACACCTGTATCTGGACTCCTGTACAAGGCCACTGCTTCACCTCTACACCAGACGTTGTCACGGCAGCCCTTACTACCCCCCCCCCCCAGCATGTCCTCAGCAATCTAATCACCAAATCCGAGCTCCTCAATTACCAGGTTCAAGTGTGCAGACAGTTGATCTAAGCTCACATTAACCTCAGATTCATAAATGGCACGTATGCTATTACTGTCAGCACCGGGGAGGTCCTCTGTTGGGTTTATCAAGACAAAGTCTTGTTTCAGGAACATATAGCTCTAGTCCTAATGCAGGTTAATGTGGGACATTTTTTTAGACCTGGAGATTAGCACACTTTGGATGGTGGGAACCAGGGCAACAGCAAAGAAAAAACTGACTGTACTTTTTTATGATCTTATTTATCCTATTTATATATAATGATATAGACTAATTATAATGAGCTTACATTATCGTTGCTCTTACACTGAGTATGGTATGCTTAACAGTTTTATAATTGTTTCACAATGAGCCTTTCAACATGTATATTTGTTTTTTTCTACCTGTGGTCTCTGGAGTCGTGGGCTTCTGGCTGACTGATGGTAACTGACTACTTTTTAAACTTTATTACTGTTACCATCTGCAACAAAGTGTTTAGAACCTATTTAAAACAGCAGAACGGCTGCTCACAAGAGCATTATGTATTTAACAAAACAGTTGAAAACACGGCATACATGACCTGAAAACACTAAACATTGTGGGATTTCTATATAGGGGAGCACGGGGCTCAAAGTAACACCGACCTATCATGTAGTTAAACTGGTTCCAGCGGAACTTGTTTATGTCCATTTTCTCATATTCCCATAGCAACGCCATGGGATAGATATGTCCCAGACATTTAGCCATTCACTTTGAAAACTGATTTTATGCCAGAAATTTGTTTTTTTGTCTCCGAGACGAGCGTATAAACCACAGAATTCACTAAACTATTTTAATCTCCCTATAGCGCTATTTTCAAGCATGTAAATACATTACAGCCACTACAGTGTTACAACATGACATGTACAAGAAACAATGTCAGAAGTAATTATTGTTTGTTATTATTATTGTTATTGTTGTTGTTCACAGTTAGTTGGACACGTACAATAGATGCCATGTAAATACTGCATGCTGCCAGTCGATTTTTGGTCAGAAATGAATGTCACGTTTGAGTTTTCACTAATATTTATCAGGAGGCAGATATTTTTCATATATTTAGAGTGTAAATCTCGTTTGGTTCAAACAATTTAGAACTGTGTTTAACAATACTGAGATGTATTTAATTAGTGGTGTTTATCAGTTTACCAGACTTTTTAGTAAACGTTACATGTCGCCTGCCAGGGATACATTTGGATTCAGAAACTTTAGGTGCTGGAAACAAATCCTACATGTTTGTTTGTAACAAATAGACAAATTTTACAGTTATAAAAAGCGTTAGGCTGTTTCCCGCGCTCTCATAAAGTATCATGATTTATTCAGCATTTTGCGAATTTTTACAATGCTACCTAGCTTACTGGTAACTGCTTCTCTGAACTAACCGATTCGCGATGTCATTTTCTAAAGGCCAAATCGTTCTTTCCTGAATTCTTGCTTTTTTAACCATTATTTCCTTTTTTGTTGTCCATGCTTAATGGACAACGAGCCAAGTTTGTTCATTGTTTCTTTGGTCCTGCACGAGTGTTTTTCTTTTCAGCACGTATTGGAGAGCGACATCTACCAAAGTTTCTTATTAGTCAGACAGCGTCTGTCTGTACTTCAGGTACGTTTGCGAGCAGTACTCATCGTGCAGGCCGAGTAGTTTACGCAGTGGACTATTTTTGAAGAATTGTCGCTTTTTCTGATTCGGCAGCGGAAGACAACAGGTCCAACAACCTAGCAGCTCACCGACAATCTTATGTTCTGCAAACTCTCAAACACCTCAGTTAACTACACCTAGACTAGACTAAAACGTGTATTAGAGTCCGGAAAACACTCAAGTCCGCTGTGCAGAGGTAACCCAACACTACTGAGACGCTGCGGCGAACAGGAAGTGTGTGGGCGGGTATAAAAGAAAAGACTGGTGTAAATTCCTTGTTCATTAATCCTGCCATGCATGCAGTCCACGATTTTGGACAATTAATAACACTTAGTTTTTAGTGATGCAATGTGTCGTATCCTCCTGACCACAAGACGAATGAGAGCCGAATGAGTCATGAGGCCCATCGCTCCAGTGTAACAAAAGACATTCTACTGAATTCTATTGTATTCTTGAACGCTGAGGCTTGAAATCAAAGATGGCTGACAATATCAAGAATGCTGCCAACAGGTCTGGTATATCTGTTCAAAGCTTCTACTCAAAATGGCTAAAATATTTTTGTGCTACATTCTATGATTACATTTATCAAAACTAGGTTTTCCTGTTTTTTTTTTTTACCCCAGAAACGAATGTGCACGCTGCAACACAGGATATAAAGTACCAAAGTTTGTATATCACAGATTTTAAGTCTTGTACATTAAAGCTGCTCCGGTGTGTGTGAATAACTGTCTTACTGTATGCCCAGTGGTGAATGGTGCTCTCTCCTGGGTGGTGTCCTCTGTTCTCTTCCGTGCCCGATGCAGTCCCCCAGGGGGCTGTGGATTCCGGCTGAGAGTAAGCTGGGCACGCTTGGCTTCCGCTTCTCACCGGTGTATGTCTGGAAGTTGTCTTCTGTAATGAATCACTGAGTGTAAATAATAGTACAAATGTACAAATTTCTATGTGTTGCAGTTAAACGTGTGATATTTAGATTTGAAAAATCTATAAAAATGCCTACTTTTTATTACCGTGTCATGAATGTCAGAGACAGGAACAGAAGATGGAGATACAAGGACAATGTTTATCAAGGGGTCTCAGTCCTGTTCAAGGAATTTTGAGGTGAAAACACAATAGGAGGAGGCCTATTGCTTTATTATATAATAATATGCATTATTCTTCAGTCAATTACTGATAGGTGAGATGAAACAAACGTATATGCATTACAGAAAGGCAGAAAGGAAAAGATGTTGTTAAGTGAGTTTGCTTTCAGGATTGTTTTGATACAACAGAAGTTTTACTGAAAAGAGGACGAACTACGCAAATTGCAAATCAAAGTTTTACTCTTTTAATGTGTGGTGTCCTCACATTCACAGTGAACAGTTGAATAACGTGGAGAAAAACCTGACAATTGAGCATTCATGTTTTTAAATACAAATTGTAGTACTTTAAACATCAATAGTCTAAATATGTCGCATAAATAGTATGAGGTCATACTATTTTCCTTTCATTAATTCCTTTTTTGCTAGTATGTGATGTGTGTCCGTGCGTAGATCTAGATCGAAAGTCATTTCTCACAGCGATGTAAAACGAATTTGCCAAAGTCTACTGACGGCTGTGGCATTTCTGAACATCCGACACAACTTTGGAGACAACACATCATAGCCCCACTCTATCCTCACCCGCTTCTTTCCCTTGTACTGTGAAGGTTGCGTTCGTGGAGCGCATTCACTGCGCAAAACGTATACATGATCTATTTTAGGGTGCGTAACGCAACATTAATTTGAGATAATCGCTCATTCTTGAGCATATAACTGTTTGCTTTCCCAGCAGACCTATACATGTTTAAATCACGTACGATTTTGGATCCGCGAGAAACTACGTGAAATCTGCGTTACCCGAACGCAACCTTGATTTCCAGTGACCCTCAGGAAGAGAGTGGAGCTGGTTATTATTTTGGTGCTAGCTACCAGATTACCTTTCCGTGGACTTTGTCATAATTTAATTTAACTGTGGATGAGGTGTAACATCAAAGGTAGGATTTTGTAACGTAGTTGCGAAGTATGACTTGTTAAATCCAGGAAGTTAAAACAGACTGGGTTACAAGACGATAGCTAGCCAACTAGCATTCTGTAACTGTGGAAACACTTCCTGACTAGCAGCTTGTCTGAATGTTCAACCAAGCAACGTTTTAACCGCCGTTATATTCGTTACATAATACTTTTAAATCCCACTGTTTTTATAACTCGAGTCTTTAGCAAAGGTGCTCGTCGTTTCTGCACGATAATGTAACAAACATGTAGTCTTTTCCTTTCTGTAACACTTCTGAAACAAACATAAGAATACTTTACAATTCCGTAGTCAGGTCTAAACTTTGCAAAGTTCTGGAATTTTAGAACCAGAACAGAACTACTGAAGGAGATACTATATAGACAGCTTGGCCATACACGTAATACTGTTTGCACAGCAAATCTTGTTTGTTGGGGCACAATAGAATATATATGACGTACGGCCAGTTTAATCAGTTATTTCCTTGGTGTTCACTGGCTTTTGGGTTTACAGTTCATAGGTCACACACGCATACTACATAGAAATTTGCTGCCATGCTAGAAGTGTAATATATGTGACTTCATTTGAAATAAAAATTAATCCTTACTTGCAACATCACTAAATAATAAAATTGACGTAATATTTGTCTAAACCACTAGCCTGTAATATTTAGCCTGTAATCAGTCTACTGATTTCAGCTTTGAAAGTGATACATGAAAGCAGATAGCTAATTTGCTTGGTGTGACATCAGGAATAAACATGACTTTCTGTCTTGTTCCAGGTTAGTGTTGTTTGACTGCAGGCTGAGGCAATTGTGAAACAGACTGGCAGATGGAGTGAACGCCCTCGTTTTTATGTTGACATACAGAACGGGCGTGAACAAGCTAAATAATCAGCCTCTCGCTCAGGTGACTATTGTATAACCTTTCCAGAGAGTTCCATTCCTCTTGCATATGCCTCCACAGAGTAAGCAGGAGAACACGCACATGTTGTCCAGGTGACGACAGTGTCATGACGACCTGCTTCTGCATTAAACATACAGTCATGGAGTATGAAGAGAGCAGCCAGCTTCACATAGAAGCATAATTAAGATCATCTGTACAAATACGGATGGTAAGCTGTTTTGTCTGGTGTGGACCATCTGTACACAGTTTTTAATTTGACTCAGTCCAAGGCTTCACCATTGGCGTGGAGCTGAAAGCACTCAAGTTCTGGAAGCACAGAATGCCACGATCCAAAGAAATTTCAGAGGTCCTCCGCAAAAAGGTTGTTGAGGCTCATCAGTCTGGAAAAGGGTATAAGCTTATTTCCAAAGCTCTGGGCCTACCCAAAACCACCGTCAGGGCTATACTGTGCAAATGGAAAAGATTTGGGACAGTCGTAAACCTGCCCAGGAGTGGCCGTCCCCCAAAAATCTCTCCGAGAGCGAGGCGAGAAATCATCCGAGAAGTAATGAGAAACCCTTGCACGACCTCTAAGGATCTGCAGGCCTCCCTCGCCTCAGCGAACATCCATGTCCATGACTCCACCATTCGAAGGATACTGGGAATTCACGGAAGACCGACTTTAAGTAGCTTAGAGGATGGCGCAGTGTTAAATGCCTCTTTTAAAGAAGAGGGTGGCATACCAGAGCTTTGTGAGGATGGCTCGAGTCGAAACGTCAAGGCCGAAAAGGATCAGCATGGACTTGATGCCAGCAGTGATCTCGTTGATGGCAGTGTTAAAACTGAGGAGGGGCATTTCGATGAAATTGAAGTAGTTTATACTGGTGTCAAGGAGGATGACGACTACTATGATAATGAGGAGCACTGACCTTGATGATGACTGTGAGGGTAGTGAAGGTGGTGACAATTTATGGGATGATGGTGGTAAACAATGACAGTGACTGCAGTGGTGTTATTAAAATGTCTGTAATAGTATTATTGATAATTGTCATGATAAAGTACAGAAATGTAAAAGAAATGAACAACCAAAAAAAAACCCCCAACAACATTCACTAATCCCCCCACTTGGTAGCACTTAACTAGCCAGTGACCAAGAGGGCATCTAGCTTACAATGTTTAAATGGACTGCCAGAAATTTGGCCTGCAGGTCAGATGTGAGGAGAGACAACACATATGCCTTCCTGACAATCATGGGACCATGATAAAATGAACTGAACCTAAAACATCCCTGTGTTTATTTGCCCTTGGCCCTTATTCTTCATTGTAAAGTGCATTGGTGGTGGCATTGGTCCTGGTAAGTTTGTAAATTAGAACCCTTAAAGGAATCATTGGTGACTTAAAAAATCTCCCAAGTTCTGAGTTTGGTTAGTCTTTATCAAAGGTCGCCTTAAGTATCTGCTTGTTTTACTCTCAGGCAAAATGTTTGCCGTCACGTCAGCAGCTTTGCATAGTTGTTATAGGGTAAGGTCCTCCAAAGCTACCTTGGAACAGACATCAGACTCCACATGGCCAGGTTTTACAGGATCAGCTCTGTCATCCTCATGCTCCTCCAGCCTGTCCAAAAACCATGTTTTGCCTAACTGATGGTGATAGACTGATGACTAACTGATGACTAACTGGCTTTGGACGCAATATGTGGATAGAAAATTTGAGTATTTCAAAAATTTTCTTGGTTCATAGTTTGTGTTTAAAAAGAACATTGATTTGATTCCTATATTTCTGTAAATAGCTCATGCACATATATTAAGAAAGAAGCGTAGGCACCTTATGTGTAATATGTTCCTTCCTCCTGGGTTTGGTTATCTGTGACGTGGTAGAAGATGTGTTTCACTCTGTTGGCTTTATTTTTGAGCAAGCTGTCAAAAATGGGTTTTAAAAACTCTGATTGTGCCAGGTACCCCGTGAAGGTTGGTATCTCCTGTTTTTTCCCCTTTTGTCTGTAATAAAATGTTAAACCATGGGATGTAGTCATCATATCTTTTGATCTATGGCAATGGGTTAAAGGGAGAAGCTTGAAAGGTTTTACAAAGTAAACATTGTGTTCATCTTCCCCTTGAGTATATCGACCTCCAGATAGAAGACAAGGAGATCTCAAATAACTGATACTGCTATTTATGTCGTAAAAGAACAAAAATATTGCCTTCTAATGTGATGCATAGTTATATTGGTTTTATATGGACAGTTATTTATTTATTTATTTTTACACATGCAGCATATTCCCTAAAGGCAGCTGGAGTAGCCTTTCTGCTCTATGTGTGTGTGTGTGTGTGTGTGTGTGTGTGTTTGAAGGGTATTCCTGTAGAACACCTTGTAGAATGTTTATCTTCTTACAAAACCTTGTAGAATGTTTACCCTCTTATAAGCACAGTCAGAGACCACACAACAGACACTAAGATAATGTGTATAAAATTTTAGAGCACTACAACACAAACTAGTAAAAAAAATATATATATATATATAATAAACTGATAGAAGTAACCTCATAGGATGCCGATCCAGTTAATACAGACACAAGCAGTCTTGAAATCTGAGATTTTCTTTTAGTTCTACTGAATTCTGTGAGATTTATTTGTTGTTTAATTAGGATAATGGCTTGATTTAACACTCCTTTTGATTGAAGTTTCAGTTTGAGGGATGACCTTAAGATGCCTGGAGAGAAACTTGTCACTGGAATATTTTAGACTCGGCTTCAGAAACGATGCAAAACCTTTTTGTTTTTGACTTATCAAATTGATATAACTCAATACTGCCGTTACTTCCTGACATGCAGGCAAGTTGCACTCATATGCACTTCCGTGCACGTACACTGATGGAGGTGGGGGGAAACCCCTCACATTTGCCGTTTTTGATGCAGACCATATCTGTGTTAGTGTCGTAACTCACCACACCCTGACTGCTAGATGAGTGTAATTTTGATTTGTTACACCACCATGCATGTGATTTGGGATCAGGCCAGTGGCAGAAGACCAGAATTTTCATTTGCTTCTCAGAAAGCACAAAGGGCATACGGGACAATTTAAGTGCGTGTGCACCAAGTGTGGTGGAGAGTGCATTCTTCAGTGAAGTGCCACAAACCGTCATCCCCGACTGACATACAGGCAGCGTTAGTCAGAACCTACACACAGGAGCAGGTTTGTTTTTAAGGCCACTAGACCTATGTTGAACCAAAACAAGAATAGAGATGTTAACATGCACTGATAATGTGGACCGCATTGAGTCTGTGTGTGTGAATGAGTCACAGAAGCAGTAGACTAAAAGTCCTGTGATATTCTTTGTGTGATCTTGTGTGACCAAACCTGTGAAGAAAAATGGTATGCACACAGGCGTTTGTATGCACCCTTGTGCATGTGAGCTATGCTTCCTAATGAGGCACAGAGAGGCAAGGTGAAATTCTTACAAGGAAGGAAGGTAGTGTGTATAACACCACTACAGGTGCTTGGATCGCTGTTTTACGAAATGCTGAAACAAGCTTAGGGAGAGGGGAAAAACAACAGCTGGTCAATGCAGGCCTAGCAGTGAGCATCGGCACACTTTACACTTACAACCTCGTATCCATACACAAGTCTCTCATTCGTCTGTCACACACATACGCCTGCTTCAAAGCAATACCCACCTATCACATCTCTCTCTATCACACACACACACACAAACACACACACACACACACACACACGTGACCTCAGTGAACCGAAGCTATCAATCAAAATTTTATTCTTAGTGTATGTCATGTTCTCTGCTTTAACGCTATTAATTCCTTCCATTTAACGAGATATGCAAAGTTTAGGGGTAGGGTATATCACCAACGAAGAGGTGTCTGCTAATGATCCAATTTTGCTTTAGTAGCTTTAGTATCTTTAGTTTTACTTTAAGTCCTTATAATCTGATATTAATAAAATTAAGATATACGTTAGTGATTCGGAAAATGGACACGGATGTCGCATTATCTTTTTCTTCCTGTATGAAATCTGTAATTAAATACCAGGCTTGGCTGTAATCTTTGTGTCATTATCCTGTAGGTCAGGATCGGTTCTCTCCTTGTAAATCCTAGTATGTGCAAAGCATTTACAGTGGAAATTATGATCCGAATACAATCTTGAATTTTGTGTTCTCCTACTCACTGAGCTAGGTCATTGTCCGTAAACTTGGCTTGAAGCCAGCTAGTTTTCGACATCCGATTGGCTGCTAAGATTTAGCTTTGGCTCTGCTGTGTTAAAATAGTCAATCCTGATTGGCCTAGAATGAAAAGCCGTTGTGGGCTGATGCTTACTCTCATGAATATTTATTAAGTCATTGCACGACAGGAGGCCTTAACTAATACTTAGGGATTGTCTCTGGAAAAACCTGTTATGTGACTGCATTAACCGTTACTTCTCGGCGAATTTCGATAAACATTATTGGACACCAGCAACACGGAATAACGCTGAAGGTTGGTTTTTGATGCGCTGTTTAAGATGCCGACGGCCGTGGCGTACTGAAGCTAGACATTTTCGCTAGCTACATTTCGAAACGGGGAAGCACCGGCCGGTTAAGGCAGGAAGTTAGCAAGCAATTGTTAGCATTGTCTTTTTGAGTTTCGCTTTTTTATGTGAAACTAGCCTTGTAGGTTAGTTTATAGTTTCAATACCTCCACTGATATTGCTTCTTATTTCACAACTACTGTCAGACTTCGATTTTATTATGGAGGAAATGGGTAGTTGGATTATTTGATCAGTAACGTTGGCTAGCCGCACCCACCCAAGCTTAAGTATGCTAGCAAGTTGTCTAAAGATTGCTTGCTAGCTAATATATTTTAAGTTGGAACTTGTATGAATGTAGTAGGAACGGCTTTAAACCTAAGATGTTGTTCCTCTGTTCTTTCAGGTCAGTGTAATCTGGTTACAACCCCGGCTGCAAAGAAACAGTGGATTGACAGCTGAAGGGAACGCCCTATCTTTAATGTCACCTGCGCCGTAGACCGCATCCAGCAACGTGATATAAAGGCAGTGGAAGTCGGGCCGATAGTTTGATTCGGTTTAGCAAGTGTTGGGGAATACAAACTGCGTTTGGTAGCTATATGCCTCTCTATAGCCTGCTAACTATAGCGTTTGAGAATATCTTGGGACATAGCTACGGTTTAGAATCAAGGCGGATAACACATTGCCCTCTGACGTTATCCTCTTTAGCGAGCTTCATAATTGCGCTGGCGTCTAGCTAAGTTAATTTGAACTTCTGTTTTACCGGATTCTGTTTGCAAGGACATTTTCCACAAACCTGCCAAGATGATGCAGATCTGCGACTCGTACAACCAAAAGAACTCTCTGTTCAACGCAATGAATCGCTTTATTGGTGCCGTGAATAACATGGACCAAACTGTAATGGTGCCCAGTCTGTTGAGAGACGTCCCGATAGACGACGCAAAGGAGGTGAACCCCGTGCGGACCGCTAGCAACAGCTCCAGCGCATATTTCCATGACGGAGATATGTACGGTTATTACGTTCTTCTTAAGTCCATTAGGAATGATATCGAGTGGGGTGTGCTTCAAGCCGACGAGCGGCGAAAAGATAAACTCGGGGTGACCGCCCTGGAGATTTCCCGCATTGAGCCGGACGACGAAGACCTGGAGAAGTTATTTCATTTCCATTTGAATGGATTACATACTGTTCTGGCCAAGCTAACCCGCAAGGCGAACACTCTTACAAACAGGTACAAGCAGGAAATCGGTATAGGAAGCTGCGGGCATTAAACCATCGGTGAGCTCCCCTCACCGCCGGTGTTCCGCGGTGGACAAGGGACCCGTTCATCGTAACAGACGGTGCAGCAGTTGCAAGCGTGTGGCCTGTTCTGGTGCTCTATCTTATCCTTACCGGAAAAAAAAAAAAGTATACTTGACGTGTACGCACTATTATCCCTAGCTAAACATTTACTTCTTGTTTTGTTGTTTGCACTTTGTCTAACTTGGGCACTGTATCCTACTTTTGGCTTGGGGTAAAGCACATGTTTGCCTGTAATTTAAAAAGATATGCAATGGACGTTGCACAGAGGGTTTTTGAGGGTTAGTTTCCGACAAGACAAGGCTCTTATCACTGTTATGGGCGACATACTACTGCTGCGTACTAATCACTTTGTAACGTAAAGACGAAAATGCCAGTGACTGTAATCTACAGTAGGTGTAATCAATGACGTGGAATCACATGATAATTCTGTTAGTTCTATAGAATGTTGACAGATTCCAGGAGATCGTTTAACTGTGTTATGAACTGTTTGTCATGCTAATACGTGAAAGTTGTCATGTCTTTTTTTTTCTATCACTGCGGTACAGAAAATAAATTTTGTAAATCCTATCATTCATTGACTTCAATCTTTATTACTGCATACACGGTAGTAATTTAACTATTGTTACTGAGAATATCTGGTATGGATTTGCAAACCATACTTGAAGACTAGTGTAGTTTCCACCTTACATTTCTTACTGGCTATCTTAATCACGTGTGTTTGGATACAATGCTACCACTTACACAGCTCATCACCATGGGTAACCGCTTGTGCCACAGGTGGCTCAGACAACCTCAGCTGTTGTGGGAAGGAACTGGCATGTCTGATCATGCCCAGCCTATACAACAACCTGGAAGGACCTGAAAACACTCTACAGTAATATTAGCAGTAAGGGAGATTAGCAGAGTGCTCCTCATTGCTGTAATTCTCCTGCCTTTCCCTTAGAAGACTCCTTGCTGCTGAGTCAGTGATGGAGCTCTCTTCCCTGTGACTAATGTGCTTTAAATAGACTTCTGCTTACGGCTGCTCCAAACGAGTGTAAATCAGCCAGCAGCCAGCCTAATCCACAAATGGCAGTACGGGGTTTGTTCCTGGGGGAGCATAACAGCTGCCTTAGCCAATCGTATGTGTATGTGTGTCCTTGTACGTACATGCGTGCGTGTATTTGTTTACTTGAAGAGTCAGAAGCCTGTTCCCAAACCATCCCTCTGAGAGTAAGCCTTTAGCCCAAGCCACACCGGTGTTCCCTCCTGCCCGCTGAGGCGTGCAGTGTTTTTCCGCTACTCTGACACACCTGACCCAACACAAAAGGCCTTGGTAATTAGCTGATGGGCTGAATCGGATCGGAGTGCCAGAGTAGAGCAGATACCCAACCTGAGCACTGGCAGAGTCTCTTTGGGACCAAGCAAATGCGATTGATTGAACCTAAAGACGTCCAATCACAGTTCTGCATAATGGAGTGTTTTCCCATGGAGCAGCACACCTGACTCTGCTAGCTGTCAGATTGTTAAGCCCTGCGTGTACTTAACAAGGTGGGCAGAGGCCCAGAGCCAGGAACAGCATCAAACTGTAAGGCTATGGCCCTTACAGGATATGAGTTTGACAGCTGATCTAAATACTTTGACCACGGTGCCCCAATGCCATTACCAGTGCTGGAACAAAGCATTGACTTTCTTTCTGACTCCATTTTGCTGATGCTGTGGCAGTTGCACTGATGCGCGAAGTGGATCAGCAAGTTTTTGAAAGCAGGTGTCCTGGGTTGTGGAAGGTCAATTTTTTCAAGTACTATAGTCCTTGTAATATTGGTGTTAAAAATGCTTTCTTCCTTAATTCCCATCTAAATTTTGCTTTTTTCTTATCAGTTTAACGAAACATCTGTCTTCGGTGGTAAGTGTAGTTCTATCAAAATGATTAACATGACCATAAGAAGTGAAAAACTGTTAATCTGCAGCTTGTGCAATGAAATTTCTTACTGTCACAGCAGCCACAAAGTGGAATCTGAAATACAAATGGCTTAAGGAATGGGTAGGCCAGGGTGAGCCACCCATCAAAGAAAGGCCTGCTCAGCACGCCCTGGTCTCTCGCTTCGCTGCGTACTGCAGTCTTTCATTGCAGAACATTCCATGCATATTAGCTAGCATGGGAGGTGCTCTTACAGTCCAGCAAAGTACAAGGCAGGACACAATTTACCAGACACGGATTAGACCTTTAAAAACAACACAATCCCAGCTGTTTCAATCTCTGGAAGAATAATTTAAAATGGTAATTTAATGGTTCCATAATCCCAGTCCTGTACGTTGTAATGTCACCCTCCTTGAACACACCCAGACCAATTGCGGGTGCATAATCGGTTGATGAGTTGAAGCCAGTGAATAGCTGCAATCAGGAACCAGTGACAACAGTTCAGAGGAGGCAAAGACCTGCTGACAGACGGTAAGACTTTGTGGAAGGGCATAGCAACGTAGCATTAAAAACGAACACACCCCACTTTGACACTGAAATTGTCTGAAAGCAACTAATTAAGGGCATTGGGGAAAGTGCCACTGTGCCAGTCCTGCTGACTTCGCCCTTTTCGTCGGAGATCAGAAGGTTTGTTTATTGGCTTCGCAGCTGATGTAACACGAGCCCATGGAACGAAAGAGCGCTATGGCAGATTCCCACACACAATAATGGCGGCGGCGGTATGAGTCAAAGTCAAATGTATTTATACAGTTCTTTTTATATAACAACCCTTGTCACAAAGGAACTGTACAGTCGGCCAGGTCCAAATGCCCACTGAGCAAAGCTAAAAGTGACAGTGGTAAGTCCCTTTGTAAAAAAGAAACCTTGTAAGGAACCAAGATTCACAAGGGGAGGCCATCCTCCTCTGGATGACTGAAGACAGCACAACAGAATAAAATACACAATAAAAACAAAATAAACAATAGAGGGCTATTCTGGGGTCCTAGACGTTCTAATTTTGATTCGATGAGTGAAAACGTCCAAAACCCATCTGGAACGGGAGCAGCTTCCCGGAATTCAACCTAGCGGATACCAATAACACAGTAACACACCAGGAGTAGATATACCTTAGCAGAAAAATAAGACAGATTATTAGACATGGTGAAATACTACATTGTGTAAAATAAGGGTATAAAAACGTGTAAGGGTGCAGATTAACTATGCGAAGCTAAAAGCAAAGGGCCAAAAGGTAACACTGGCGTGAGGGTTCTCTGCGACATCAGCTCTCCGCTGCTGCCAGCGAGCAAACCCGAGTGACAAAAAGGGAGAAGTGACCTCATCCCATAACCTTAACCATAACTCAATACAGGAGCCCTCAGATCTACACTTTAACAAAATGCCTCACTAAACAACGCCTTAAACATTGAGACTGAACGCAGACATGGAGCTCTTCACGGGTAATGTTATAACGCAAGCCAAACATTTCATCAGACCATGTCGTGATGCAATGCGCCCGCACTCTGTGAAAAGTAACGCCATGTTTGAGGTGTCGGAGAAGGTACAGTTGTGAAAAGCTTCGCTCACCACATGAACCCGCACAATCCCCATACATACAATTACAAAAACTAACTAAACAAAATATCTAATTAAACAAGTCTACATTTCTTTCTTTTTTCTGCCATGTTTTATTTTTTAATAGTAAAGATTCACATTTCATCGTGGTAATCAGTATGCGGAGAGTGAACTTTGGTCAGGGATTAAACCCTGAAAGTATGCCTTGCACTTCCACATTTGTGTTTTTCTGTTTCTAGACAAAACTCAGTTCGAGTCTACTTCTTTGCGACAGGGTTCTGATGCAGGCTTTGTATAGTTTCGCAATGACAGTGTATAGACGAAGCGTCCGTGGTTTAAACCTGGTTTTATAATCCCCTCTGTGAGTCTGTCATAGTTACCTTAAACATACCGTCTTTTGTAGACAACTTCTAAACAATATGATGGGTGTGATTCATGAATCCGAAGGTCTTAAATTACAAAGAATAGGGTATTATCGGTCGTCTGGCTTAAAAAATGTCATCCAGTCTTTGCAGGGTCTCCTAATGGGGTTTCTACCGCTGGGAGCACGGCTCATTATCTTCCTGAGTCACTGGCCGATGTGGTCGATTTTATCGCGGTTCAGTTCTTGTAATATGATAACGTTAGACGTGCGAAATAGAACAGAGAACAACAGAGACCGTCACCGACGGCTACACCTGAGAGCAGGAAGGCGCCCCTGTGTTTCAGCCGTCTATAGCTATAGGTGGTGAAGGTGGTGCGTGTTTGTGTGTGGGCGGGGAGGACTGGAGGGAGGAGGCTGTTTTTAGAGGGGTAATAACATTTTGGAAGCTGCCGCAGCATCTTCAGAGGATCTCTCTCTCTCTCTCTCTCTCTTCATAGCCACACCCCTCTCTCTCTCTTCACAGCCCCCACCTTATGCGCACACACAGCGCGCTTCTCTCGAGTGGTGGTTATTTTGAATCGGCGGTATGTAGCCTATTTAAGATTCTCGAGCCAGCGCCAGTTGGGTGTACCTTTCAGTCGTCATCTGCGGCTGCAGTTTCTTTCCAGGGACACACAGTGAAGTATAAAACGTTTACTTTATTTTTCCTATAGCAAACGTATAGGCGAACTAGTCTGAATGTAGTTGCCTATACGCTAAAACGATCCCAATTAACCTTCCTTGAGGCGAGAAAGCAGACCGTGGAAAACAACACTTTTATGGTCGCTAATACACGTGAAGTAGTTCAGTGAAATCAATCACCTTTTTACTAGAGTATTCAGAATGTCTGACGAGGGCTTGCCTCTGTACCAACCTAGAACAGCACCGCTACTGTGTAGTCAACCTTTCTCTTCTCACCAAAAACAGACTATAACGACATCTTAGCAAATACATAGTATTTGGATCTGTGTGTTTATCACAGTAAACTAACGCTTCAGCTGAGGCTGACTAGCGCTATGAATTGCAATTAAATAGTTTAAATAGATCAGTCTCAAATGTAGTTGTAGTTATGTATGTATGGGGAATGGATGAGTTTCCGACTGCGTCACTGTTCTGCCGACTATTTTATAATTTATAACTGTATACGACAAGCCCTGCTAGTTAATTACGGGTGTGGCGACACCAGATAGGTTAGCATATGGTAATTACGCTATGCTGATTTATTAGGTGGAGTTTATGTGACCGCCAAAGCTATTTTCTTGTTTATTATTGTGGGTTTGTGTCAGTGGCAGTGGATCTCACTTGAAGACGTCTGTAGTGCAGGAATGCACAGAGCTGGGGTCAGAGGTCAGTTTTTACCTCCAACATCCCTGAAACATTTTAAGTCAGTGCAGTCAAGTCCAGTAGGCCTGGCTCTTATCGTTTAATTATAGTGAACTCCCTGGTTAACTGTATAACAGTAGACAGTGAGACTGTATACGTAAACTATACAGATACAGCATGCTTATAACCTACATTTGGACAATTCAGAGGCCTTCCCTAGTATTTCACATAATTTCAAGTAATTAAAATGTAATATAGTTTAAGACTTTAACATCTGTGACATCTGTGAACCTGTTCTGTGTAGAGAGTTCAGAAACAGAGGGCTAGATGGAACAGCTGAATGTTGGAAGATCAGGACAGCTGTGTGGTTGCCACAAAAGATTCTTCAGTCATTCTTTTCTCTGGATTTGTCACAACAGCATAAACAAAAAAAACTTACACACTGTACCTTTAATACTGCTGACCATTACAACACTCCCCCCCCCCCCCACTGGCTGTCATTCTGCTAACAGCTGAGGACAGGATGAGGCTGGGTGGAGACAGTGGGGCTGGGTGAAGATGGCTGGAGTTCACACCCACCCCATGGCTCTGTAAAGGAGTGGGGCTGATTGGCCACTCAGATTCTGCTGAACTTCATCTGAATTTAATCAGGAAAGCCGAATAGTATGATTATATCTTACCATCCTTCTGTGTGTTCCTCTCTCTCTCCGTTTCTCACTGTTCCTCTCTCTCCCTCCTGTTTCTCCGGTTTCTTTCCGTCTCTCTCTCTCTCTCTGCTTCTCTTTCTGTTCCTCTTTCTCTCTGTCTCTGTCCCCGCTCTTATTTCATTTATTTATAATACTTTATTGGCATGAATGTGATTATAGAATTTTGCCAAAGCAGTAGAGAAGTTATATGCAAAAAAAGGGGCTGGGTGACAACATACAGATAACCATATTAACATAGTGTGCCTATATAAACAAACAGATAACCATAGTAATGTAGTATGCCTATATAAAAGTATCATAAAAGAAAGCAGTTTCTTAAATCTTTCCAAACACTGCAGAGTTGAGGAACTTTGCTGCTCCAAGAATGACACCAAGTTTATGAGAGTCACACAGAAAACCGAATGCAACTTTCTTTGTCTCCCTCTCTCTCTCTGTCTATCTATCCCCACCTGCCCGTCTCACACTCTGCATTTGTCTCTTTCTCTGCCTCTCTCTGCACTCCCCCCCCCCCCTTTCCCCCTGACTGTCTCCATCTCCATCTCTGTCTATATGTTCATCCTTAACTTGTCTCACTGTCTCTGTCCTGTCTCTGTGTCTACCTCTCTTGTTTCGGTCTCCCTCTCTCATCATTCATGTTTCTTTGTTTGCATGGGAGGAAGTCTGAAAAGTTCAACTCGGTGGTCAGGCAGTAATTTGGAATC